>PVJS01062492.1:0-10723 GCA_004027185.1 Glis glis | reverse complement strand
CACACACACACACACACACACACACACACACAGACACACACACACACACACACACACACTTACTTACTCTGTAACCCCACCCGGGCACTTCCGCCACCCCCTTATTTTTATTCAAAGCTCCCCAATTGCACTCGAAGATACTACTATCCTGCCCCTCCTGTTGTTTCAGCATCCCGTACTTCCCATCCCCCATGGTATAGTGACTTTGGGAATTTATGATTAAGATGCTGCTCATATCCTTATTGCTAATATTATTACTCAAATCAACCTGGTTTTAGCATATCAAAAAGAAAGGGTGGTATTCAAGTTCACTAAAATTACAGTTGGGTCCAATATTCTTGTGAATGTTAATGAATGTCTAGAAGTTTTGCTTTCTGAGGGGACCTCAGTATGTGATGTCAGTAATTCCAAGGGTCCTGGGGACAGGCAACTAAAGCAATAGCAAACTTCCAAAAGTGGTCCATCTATAACAACTTCACATGATATGTTTGATCTTACAAAATATCGTGTGAAAGGATCCCACCTTAAAAGAGAAAATACTGGTGTGGTGGCACACACCTGTAATCCCAGTAGTTACGAGGCTGAGACAGGAGGATTGCAGATTCAAAGCTGTCCTCAGCAACTTAGTGAGGCTCTCAGCAATTTAGCAAGACCCTGTTTCCAAATAAAAAGTAAAATTGTTCTGGGGGTGTAGGTTGGAGGTAGAATATCCCTTGAGTTCAATCCCTAGCACCACAAGCAACAACAACAGTAACAACAACAACAACAACAAAAAAACGTAGGATTCTCCCTCCCTCCTCCCATCTCCAGGAGTGGTTTACCTCTGAGCTACACGCCCAGACCTTTTTATTTATTTATTTTTTATTTTGAGACAGGGTTTCTCTAAGTTATAGCTTGCTGGCCTTGAACTTGCAATCCTCTTGTCTCAGCATCCTAAGTAATAGGATTACACGTGTGCGCCACTGCTCACGGTTCTTTTTTCGTTTTTGTTTTTAAGTTCAAAGAGAAAGTGAGTCTATTATGCTAGATACCAGGGTAGTGGTTACCTTGGAAAGGTAGTGACTTACGGATGGGGGGCACTTGGGCTGCTGGTAATATTTCTTGAACAGATACCTTCACTTTGTGAAATTTCATAGTGCTATACACTACGATCTGTCTTTTTTTTCTGTATGTGTGTTATATACCAACAAAACATTTATTTAAAAAGTGGTTTATCAGCCAGGCATGGTGCTACATGCCTGTAATCTGAGTATTTGGAAGGCTGAGACAGGAGGATCTCAGGTTCGAGGCTAGCATGCGATAAATAGGCTGTTTCAAAATAAAGAATTAAAAAATGCTGGGGGTAAAGCTCAGAGGCAGAACCCCCTTGGGTTCAATCCCTAGTAACACACACACAGACACACACAGATACACAGACACACACAGATATACACACACTGGTTTATGAGGATTCTGGTTGCTGAGCTTGGGAGAGGGGTGAGGTGAGATCCTGTGTTACAACAGTCCTAAATTATCTATTTCAATAATTGAAGGTGTCAGGTGTGGTGGCGCACGCCTGTAATCCCAGTACTTGGGAGGCTGAGACAGGAGGATCGCAGATTCGAAGCCAGATTCAGCAACTTAGACTCTCAGCAACTTAGTGAGACCCTGTTTAGAAATAAAAAATAAAATAGGGCTGGGGGTGTAGCCCAGCCTGGAGGTAGAACACCCCTGAGTTCAATCCCCAACACCACACACACACACACACACACACACACACACACACAAATGAAAGGGACAAGTTCCCCCAACCCTAACAAATGGCTTTGGAGGAAGCAGATGCAAGATCAGGTTATTAAGCAGCGGGTTCAGGATCCACCCTGCCAGACTAATCTTCATAAAAGCACATATAAACGTAAGCAGTTCTAGGGAGTAGGCTAGACACCCCTCAGGCTCTTGGGTAATCTATTTCTGAATCCTAAATAAGGAGGGAGAGTGAGCAGCACCACGCTCCCATTAGGAAAGCCAAAGAAGGGCAGCCACTCTTCTGCTCTCCCGCACCGAGGAGCAGCTCCGCGGCCCGGGCTTGGGGAGCAAATGCTTTGAGGCAGTTGAGATTGTTTAAAGCAGCTCAGGAGAGATTTGGGTATCAGGGATTCAGTGTTGAGGGTCCAGTAGAAGCAAGAGTTCATTACAGGCGAGCCGCCACGGCTGTCTAGGCAGCATGCTTGATGCCCTATCACCATCCCTTTTCTGATTAAGATAATCAGAGAAAGTTTTGTTATTTATGTCCAAGGACCCTGACTGGTACAAAAGCAAACCCCTCAACTCCCCCCTGCCCCCAGTAAAAGAGATTTCAAATCCTGCTTGCAATTCTTCACCCAGATTTAACCACATGGCTTCTAATTCCACTAGCGAGATTATTTGGGGTTAACTATGCTCCTGTCTCAAAAATACCAACATGCTTGCAGGCCAATTAATCATTCATACGTCAATATGAATTCTTTCAATCCAGTTGCTTTTTTTTAAAAATCTTTCTGGAGATCAGAACATTAAGAAAATTGGGTGGAGGAGGGAGGAGTTCAGGAAGAGTTCTTTGTGGAGATTGGGCCATTTCAGGGAGGGGCAGGAATGAAATAAGGTGCCCAAGGTGGGGCCTGATGAGGTCACAGGATTCCTATCAGGCAGGTCACAGGATTCCTATCAGCCAGGTCACAGGATTCCTATCAGCCAGGTCACAGGATTCCTATCAGGCAGGATTCCTATCACACCAAGAAACAGAGGTGGACGAGAGCAATGTGTCAAAGAGCTAACAATGAAGTGGGCATTTTACTTCAGGATGGTCTTTTGTTTTGTCTTAGGGCAGGTAACTGGGAGGTCTGGGCTTTCAGGGCTCTGGGAGTGGTCACGGGTGATTTATCATGTTATTACGACTTCCCCGTTTTGTCACAGGCACCGTCAGGAGAAGCAGCGGGTTCAGGATCCACCCTGCCAGACTAATCTTCATAGAACTACAGGAGTTCGCTCAGTCCCATTATGCCACACTAAGCTCATTTCCTTTGTCGATGGGGTTACGAGGCTGGTGGGTTTCAGCAGGATAGAGACCCGCGAGCCCAGTACAGTTAAGCAGATTTATAATTGGTTGAGCAATCCCATGCAAAGACTGATGATTAATGAATCTGTGTCAACTTTAAGAGAGGTCTCTTGGCATTTGCTGCAGGTCCCAGTCAACATTTTTATTAATGACTTGGATGGGTTCACAGAGCATGCTGATCAAATTTGCAGAAAGGGTTAGTGGCGATGTTGGATGACAAGACAGGGTTTTAAAAAGATCTCAGTAGACTGAAGAGATGGCCCAGATATAACAAGATGGAATTTAATAGGGATACACGTGAAGTCTTACACTTAGCCCTGAAACATCAGCTGTATGTGTAGAGGCTGGAGGTGAACTGGTATAACATGAACACAATTGCAGAAGACTTACCCTGGAGCAGAGGCATGATGTGCCCAAGTGTGCTGTCAGGAACACGTCTGGCTTATTTTAGGCACTGCCCCAAAGAGCAATAGGGACAAAGTGGACCATGTTCAGAGGTGGGGGCCAGGCTATGAGGGGTTGCTTCTGTAGGAGCAACAGTAGCTGAAGGACGATGAGCTTGGAGCCCAGAGGTCTCTTGTCATTATTTGCAGGCTAACAAAATGGAAGCAGAATTAGATATGTTTTGATGGTCTCAAAGGGTAAAACAACCACGGGTGAAGGTGTAGCTTCCCTCTATGTTATAAAATTTAGGAAGCTTCTCCAACAATTTAAGGAAGCAGGAAGGAATGCATACTGATAAGAGCACAGGCTTTGGAGTCAGGCGTTGGTTCGAATCTCAAAGGTGCCACTTAATAACTGTACCTTTGGGCGAGTTTACCCTTTCGTTTTCATGAGGACTGAGATTCTAAAGCACCTGGCATATGGTCTGCGACACATAGGGACCAAAGAGATGATAGCTATTTTTATAATGGCTGTAGCTACAATTGCTTAAAAATTAAATGGGTGGCCTCAGGTGGAAGCAAGTTTGAACGTAGTTGAAATGATTTTAAGTCTCTTATGTGGTGGGGTGGGTGGCTTAATTATGGGATTTGATATCTTTTGGGGCATGTCCCAGCAGATAAAGGAACCAGAGGTATGCATCATGTCTGTATTTTCTTTCAGGGTTGTTCTCAAAACAGTGAGGTTTTGTGATTCACGATGCTGAGGAAGTTGGTCTTTTCCTCAAATTATGAACATTTGGAGCTTGACCTATGGGCAACATATAAAGTAATTCATTCTTTTTTTTTGTGATACTGGGGATTAAACCCAGGAGCATTCTACCTTTGATTCACAGCCCCCCAGCCTTTTTTATGTTTTGTTTTGAAACAGGGTCTTGCTAGGTTGCTGAGAGTCTCGCTACATTGCTGAGGCTGTCCTCTAACCGGCAAGCCTCCTGTCTCAGCCTCCCAAGTATTGGGATTACAGGTATATGCCACCACACTTGGTTAATTCATACTCTTAAAATAGTTTCTCTTTAGCTGAGTGTGGTGGTGCACGCTCGTAATCCCAGTACTTGGAAGGCTGAGACAGGAGGATTGCAGGTTCGTGGCCAGCCTCAGCTACTTAGTGAGGCCCTCCACAGCTTAGTGAGACCCTGTTTCAAAAATAAAGAATAAAAAATTGGGCTGAGGGTGTAGCTCAGAGGTAGAATGCCCCTGGGTTCAATCCCCGGTACCGCAAAAAAAAGTTTCTCTCTACTTAGCCCAGGTTATAGGCTGGCAGTGAGGTAATCATCTTCCATATATCTTTATGATCCCATTTTAATAGAATGACATAAGAATATATGATAATTATATAATAACTATCATATAACATTTTAATATAGTGACATGGGAATCCTATATAAAAAATATCACAGGCACATGGAGTGGGAAGTAATTAATTCTAATTGGAGGATTAGGAAGGCTTCTTGGAGAAAATGGCATTTGAGCTGGGTCTTAAAGGATGAGTGGGACTTTAATTGATGGGAGTGGGCTGGGGGCAAGGCCTTCCAGCTGGGAAATGGTTTAAACAAAGGCACAGAAGTAATTAGCAGAGATAATGAGCCATCTTCCCAGGGCTGACTCTGCCCTTTTTCTTATGGGTGCCTTCATCGTGGCTGTCGTTGATGAGAGCATGTTGATATGAAATTGTAGGAAAGATTTAGCATTCAATGACCTGTTGCTATTGTCCCCATGCTGAGGTTATTTTTTGTTTTATTGTTAAAATCAATGGAATGCCTACAACATGTGTGCAGAGTCTGGAGGGCTAAGGCAGGTGACCTGGGTGACAAGAAGACAGAGCTGGAGCCAGTGAGAGTCACACAGGAAGAAAGGAGTCTCTGGTCACACAGGAAGCAGGCTTCTCCACTTTCCTGGGAGGGACTTCTTTTTCTTTTCTTTTCTTTCTTAGTTTTTTAGGGGCTTCGTGAAGGCCATTTCTGGTTGGATTGAGTCCACTACCTGGGAAGGGGTCTGAGGATGGAAGTCCCCCGACACCCAGGCCTAGATGCCCTTCACTGTTTTAATTTACTCCTTTATACACTGCACAAGGCCTGGGAAGATGGGGGTGACCAGGGCCAAGGGCAGGTCCTGGGGGAGCAGGACCCAGCACTAGGGTGGTTTTCCCAAGGATGGATGGAAGAAACACTCCCTCCGCCTGCCCCAGCCTGTCCAGCGCAGACCAGCTCCCAAGCTGCCCTAACCCAAATTTAGCACAACTGGCCTATCAGTGACCAAGGGGCAGCTAGTGGTGGTTCCAGAATCCACATATTGATGGTATTTAGAGCAAGAATGAAGTTAGAAGGTGCTACGGTCTCAGTATTTGTGCCCCTCTCCCCATTCATATGTAGAATCCTAATCACCAATATGATAATATTAGGAGGTGAGGCCTTTGGAAAGTGATTCGATTGTGAAGGAGCCCTCGTGAATGGGATCGATACCCTCGCAAAAGAGACCCCAGCAAGTCCCTTCTGGACCTCCCATCGTGTGAGGACACTGGACTCTGACTCTGCTGACAGGTTGACATTGGATTTCCCAGCCTCCAGAGCTGTGACAACTACATTTGTTGTTTATAAGCTACCCAGTCTATGGCATTTTGTTATAGCAGCCCAAAAGGACAAAGACAGAAGGGGTGTTGGGATGGTTGTGTTAAAGCTGCTTTTGTCTAGCAAGCATTCTGTTTTTACTTAGATGGTATAGCACAGATCAATAAACAAAGCAATGCCTTTTAAAATACACTTTTATTCACATTTTATATAAGATTTAGAAAATGGCAATCAATTGTCCATGTCAATGGGACGATGGTGGAGATTGAAAGGATTGAACTTTATGGTACACTTCAGCAACTGGACCATGTAGAACCAGGGGCAGAGAATGATACCTAGGATTACTCCTGGGCTTAGCTCCAACATGAAATGTCATTAAGTCACAAGAAATGAGTGTTCTTGCTGGAGAAAATGTTTAGTCTTTTGGGACTAAACTGGGGACTGGGGAACTAGAAAGGAGCTGGGGAATTAGAAAGGAGCTTGATCAGAAGCCCAATTCAAGAGGAGCTGCAGCTCAGGAGCCTGGGAATCAGATGCACTATACCTTATCTAAGTCAGAGTGTTGGCCCCATTCCCTCATTCAGCGTTTATTGAACACCTATTTATTTTTCTGGGCATGGGGTACTATACAGGGAGTCAGAGATAGATGAATCAGATGCTGACCTCAAAGAGCTGCAGTTCATGGGGAGAGTGATTAAAAGTAAGTACCAAAGCCAGGCGTGATGGCTCATGCCTATAATCCCAGTATTTGGGAGGCTGAGATAGGAGGATTGCAGGTTTGAGGCCAGCCTCAGCAACTTAGATCATCAGCAGCTGTTTCAAAATAAAAAGGGGATGTAGCTCAGAGGTAAAGTGCCCTGAGTTCAATCCCCAGCAACCGCCTCCCCCACCCCGAAAAAAAAGGAAGTACCAAACTGGGGTGGGTCAAGGAAAAGAAGAGTAAGAGTGCTTTAATCAAGAGTATTAATAACAGACATCATTTACTGGGCACTTACTATTTTTAGATCCATACTAAACCTTTGATACATATTATCTCACTCCTCACAATGACCCCAAGAGGTAGATATTTATTGAAATAGTTTTACTGAAAGTCTAGGTGACTTGTTCAAGTCACTTAGATAGAGTGCAAAGCCTTTGCCTGTACAACCACACTCCCAACCTCCCAGGATGGAGCTGAGAGATGGGGCAGGAATATAAATGGATAATGGTTAATTAAGGGGCTGGAGTATAGGATGCAAAGGCAAGAACCGACCTCCCCCTTCAGCCTTGTTGATGCTAACTGATACATTTCTCTCATGTAGTTTTTATCCCCCTGTGAATTAATTCTGATAAAGACAGGTCAGAGCTGGGGCACTGTCGCCTGGTGGGAGTGGGAGAAGGGGCAACCAGTGATGGTGAAAAGAAAATATAGCAAAAAAAAAGTGTTTGAGATACACGTTGCTAAACTCATTATTTTGTTAAGGGCTGGCTTTGGCTAGAGATAAGACTTACCCAGCAACTGGGGAGAGTTTGAGAATGAAGCCAGTTGAGATGGGCATCACTGTGTTTCTTAGCTAGTCGATGTGGTGTCATCCCCTCTGGGGAAGAGAGAAGAGCTGTGGAGAATTCTCTTGAATTTGGGGATTAGCTCAATGAAGGATGATGTTAACCAAAGGGAAACAATTTTACAGATCACCCAGTCTGGGTTTCAGTGTCCAGTAAGTAATTAGCTATGACTTTCATTCTATGATGCTTACTGGAAGACACAGTCCTTTCCCTGAAGAAGCTTATCTCTGACATGGTAGGAAGGTGGGGAGAGGGAAACGGGAATAACCAGTCTTTCTGCTTTGCTCAAAGGGTGTAGGAAGTATGACAAAAATAAGCCACAGCATTAAACCACTAAAATAATAATAGAGCAGTTTGACTTATTTCTCAACCTTACATTTGTTTATGTTTCTATTTTTGGAGGATTTTCCCCTCCATTTCCATTTTCCAGGCATCTCAGCTCAGTAGCACCCAGAGTGTATGTCACAAGATCTGTGGGTTGGAGGAAATGGCAGCACACAGAACCAAGGGCCCAAATGTTCCAGGCTGCTTGGCCAAGAAAGGTCAACCCATGACCAACTGGGACATAGTGTTGCTGGCAACCTGCTCCAATGTCCCTTAGTGATCAGCTAACGAAGAAAGGGTGTCTGTGAAGACTACAAGGTTTCCAATCATTCTAATGTCAAATAATCCGGGATTTTTTGTTGAACTTGCTTTTTTTTTTTCTAAATTTGTTTTCTTTTGATGTAATTTCATTCTTCAAAAAGATAATTCTTTCTTTTTTTGTGTGTGGTACTGGGGATTGAACCCAGGGGCATTCTACCTCTGAGCTACACTCCCAGCCTTATTTTATTTTTTATTTTGAAACAGGGTCTCACTAGGTTGATGAGAGTCTCACTACTTGCTGAGGCTTTCCTGGAACCTGCAATCCTCCTGCCTCAGCTTCCCAAGTACTGGGATTACAGGCTTGCACCACCATGCCCAGCAAGATAATTCTTTAATTACATAACAATGTAGCTTAATTATTTTGTTTCTGAAAAACTCATCATAAATAAATTAACTTGTTTGAAAAACAAAACAACAAAACAAAACGAACAAATCAACTGTCTGTGTGAGGAGGCCATGAAATCCAACTTTTGGTTTTGGAAAATATGGTTATAGGAGCATTAGGGAACTAAAACCTTTTTTGTTGCAAGATGCAATTCCTTGTCAGCAATGTAGCTTAGCACAGGCTAGGAGAAGTCAGAAATGTGATCTAGGAGTACTGGCATGGTAGCTCCCCAAAGTAAGTTTTGGGGTTACAGCAGGTTGAGAGAAGTTGTAGAGGGAACTAATATACATGGAGCATCTCACGCAACTTTGATTCTCAAAATTACTCTCTGAGGTGGGCATTAACCCAATTTATAGACAAGGGCACTGAAGCCCACTGCTTGTGTCCCTTGTAATGACCAAATAGTGGATTCCTTAAGTTCACACAGGTTCTGTACAAGGTATACCTATAAAGAAACCACACTGTCCTAGGAGAAGAGAAAAGTAAGGGAACTGTTAGTTTGCTTAGAAGGGATAAGACCACTGTAATGGTTTGGATTTATAAGGTCCCGAGAGACTTCATGGAGAGTAGGAGCCATGTTGGAGGTGGGACTTGATTGAGGAGGGGTTTCTGGAGGTGTGTCCTTGGGGATCATACATGGTTCCTCCTCCCCCTGCTCCCTCTCTCTTGCTTCTGGCCTCCATTATGTGAGAGCAGAGCCTTGCTCTCCCCCTTTCTCTGTTTCCCACTGCCATGCCCTGAGCTCCACAGACCCAGCCCGACATGGACAGAACCTCTGAAATCTCCAAAAATTGCAAGCAAATAAACCTACCTTTCTCTAAGTTGTGTGGTCAGTTGTTTTGGATTACATCAGTGAGAATATAGACTGAAACAACCTCTCTCTCTGCTCATAGCCCTACTCTTGCCCCAGTAAATCCACAGGCGGTACGTCACTGGGCTTGATGACAGCTTTGGAGATGATCTTTTGTTTATACTTTCCTCACACACCAGAAAGACAACTTTGACCCCCTCCCCCACCCATTCCCATATCCTGCATGTGATCTATTTGACATAACCCTCTGGACTTAGCATGAGACATCTTTCCTAGAAGCTTCTGCTTTGACTCAAGAGAAATGAAATAAAACTTTCAGAGTACCATTGTGTATTACCCACACGGTTCCCAAGTGGAAGATGCAATATATTGTTTTAATTACAAAAGGATAATAGCTTCAAGGAAAGGAGTTTTACCAAGAAGAAATGAGTCTCACATAATGAGCAATAAAAGCTATTGAGATTATTATTATTATTGCTTTTATTTAGGCCAGACCTCAGTAAGAGTGGGACAGAGGCCAACTTTTATTTGATCTCCATTCTTCCCTGCCCTGTACATTCTTTTCTTCTCTATTTCTTTTCTCCTTTTTCATAATTTCACCCCCTAGAGGAGTCTAGTCCTTTCCATAAAGGGAAAGGCCCGGGTTAAATGCATTTATACAAAAGTAATAGAAATGTAATGTGTTACTTCTCCCAGTGGTATTTATATTTTAAAACTTTAGCCCAGAGAGGGCAATACTTAATTCAAAGGAACAAGACTCCAGTGGTGAAATTGCAGGCCTCACAGAAGGAAGAATTTTAAGGGAGACTTTTAAGAAGAGAATACTCTAAGGATAATAGGATAGACAATAGTATATTCTCACCTATTTTCACTGCAAAAGAATAATGGCCTAAAATAAGGCATTTAGGTGGGATGAAATTAGTTCCCCTACTTCCCAATGCCATGTTTATGGAGGTGTCTGGTGACCTTCCTCTATAAAGTGATAGCTCTGGTATCATTTACTGCTTTCTAAATCAAAATGACTTATTTGAGAAGAGACATAGCCAAGTCAATTAACTAGCGGAGATGGAAATTTACCCTAAGGTGGTATTACAAAGGACTAAAACAGCCGGGCGTGGTGGCGCACGCTTGTAATCCCAGTACTTTGGGAGGCGGAGACCGGAGGATCCGGGTTCACGGCCAGCCTCAGCTCTCTCTCTCTCTCTCTCTCTCCCTCTCTCTCTCTCTCTCTCTCTCTCTCTCTCTCTCTTTCTCCCT
>PVJS01062491.1:0-10724 GCA_004027185.1 Glis glis | reverse complement strand
CCTCACGAGGTTTTTTATTGGACGGGAAAGGGACAAGCTGTTCTGTGCCTGTCCTCTCTTCCATTTTTAGAAGAGCGTTTTCTCTCCTTCCTGTGCCAAGTGAAGGTATGCTACATTTGTTAGTTCTTTACGTTAAAACCAGAGATTTGTGAGATTCCCTATTTAAATTGAACTCCACAGAGAAGGAAATAATTTGCCCAAGGCCAGGTTGCAAACCAGTAGGCAAAACTACATCCGAACGTTCGCCTGGGCACCTGCGTTAGTGGATGCGGGTTTGTGCCAGAGAGACCCCCACCCTCCCGACTCCACCCTCCCTTACTGCCTGAACAGATTTCACGAACACTTCCAGTTCCCATCAACTCTTCCCTACTCCTCACCTAGAATGTTTTCCTTCTTCACGTGATGTCTGCTGAGTCCACACTTCTCTTTTTCCTGCTTTACAGACCCATGACAGCTTTCCCTTTACGGACCTCCCATCCTAGATCCTTGATCCCCTCCCCTTAGCATATTGGACCCCAGGATCCCTTGTGAAAAAACTACCGACCTAAATCCACCGTATGTCCCCAATTTTTCTAGGACAACTCCAATCTAAACTATTCCATCCCATTGTCTATCAGCCTGAGTGTCTTGGTTTTTGGCTTAAAAACATTAGTTTCACTGTACCAGACCCTCCTGTCCTGGCCTTTTCCAGCCATTTGACCCTGGGGTATTACTGGGTAATCCAATTATCATTCACCTGGGATTTTTCTTCCCCTCGAGTCAACCCAAATGTTGGAACTGCCAGGATTTCTAGGTCAGCATGAACATCACAGGCTAATGAGGCGAGGAAATTCCTTCTTGCTTCTGTATCCCCTACTCCATCTTGTTCCTATACAGGGCAGTGGACCTGTGGTGGTACCTATTGATTTGGTTTAGGTCTGGGTCACAGGGGATGTGGGGCTTCACATTATTTACACTAAAGTAGAAAGTGCCCTACTATGTTAGCTATAGGATTAGAGATTTTGTTTTGAATCTTACTATACCAGCACAGCTATGCAATTTTTATTTCATTCAGTTAGATTTAACACACATTTATTAGGTTCCTCTTTTAGGAAAACAGTGTCCTAGGCCCCATGGAGTATACAAAAGTGATTTTCACACGTAGTCCCTGCCTTCTGGATTGGGAATATTCACACTTTTGAATCAGCTGAAGAACTGTTTTCCACTGTTAATTTCTTCACCTAAGTTCCAGCCCCTGCAAGGCAGGGCCAGGGCTTCTGGCTTGGCTCTCTCACAAGGGCAGGCTTGTTTCACAGAGGGTCCAGCAGATGGGGAGTGGTGCTCCTTTGGCACCTGCCCTTTCCAGGCACTGTTTATCACGAGAGCTGTGCTTCTCTGCCCATCCAGGATCAGTTTCCAGGCTTGTCCATACACACTGGGAAGAATAGATACCTTTTTCCTTCAGCCTTAATCTTGAGGAAGTGGGTCATTTCTTAGTCCATTTTTCTGTTGTTCTTGAGTTTGTGTCTCAGTTACCTAACTGCTTTTTCATGAGTAATCTCTCCTGTTTCTTCCTCCCTTCTTTCCCAAATTGTTCTTTACTGACGTGTCATATGAGTGTTTAGTAAATGTTGATGTTCCATCATGTACCTACCTTCTAGCCCTTTCCACCTCACTTCCACGTCCCAATGTAATTTTTAATTTATTTTCATCAAGCACACATCATATATATTATTTCCTCTCCCCTTCCATCCCCCCCCCCCCAGTAAAAAGGAAACTGCAGCCCTCTTCCTTCTGTTGCTGTCATGGTTTTCCTGCACAGGTTTTGAGCCATTGCTTCTCTGCGCCCTTCCCTGGAGGACAACCTCTTAGGAATGTGTTGTTTTGTTCTTCAGACATGCTCCTCTGTCACTGACTTTCTAGTCTAAGTTGATTGACCCTGAGATTTCACTTCCTCACTGAGACCACCTTCCCCCAGCTCTGACCCTGTGCCTGTTACTTGTTCTGGCTCAGCCCCAGAATCCACTCTTTTTCAGACCACATCCTTTTTCCTGCCTTACTCATTTCCTGTCTCAAATGCTTTGGATCCTTTGGTTCTGATCTTTGAGAGGGAGTGGGAATAAACTAAGAGGAAGGGATAGATGGATAGATCTTATAAAATTGAAGTGTTGTTGCCTCTGGCCCTGCATGCTTTTATATAGGTTGTCCTTTCCCTAGGTTGTCTTATTTAAGGAAACACAGAAAAGTGATTACTGTCTCAGAATTAGGAACTTCCACTTGAGAGCTTGGGAATGTCTTATCTGTATTTTCTGTTGTGAATGTATAATGAAGCTGACCTACTGCCCTATACCTCTAGGTCACTTCCTTGAGCTGTGGGCCTCATGCTAGGCATTCGATGACCATTTGCTGAATAAAGTTCACCTACTTACTGTCAGAGCCCTTCACTCCCAGCTAGCATGGGTCAGCAAGCCAAAATAAAATGCAGGTTAAAAATCAGGGAATAGGATGGTCGCTCCAATTCTGATTCTACTGCTCCGTGTTAGTATGAAATTACCAAGGGCTTTTTACCTCTTGAGTCAGTCCAAGTTTATATTAAAGTTCTCCCAGCTGTTCAGTATTTAATCTCCAGACATGTGGTCCCACCCACAAGAAAGATTCTCTTCTAAAATGGTACCTACTAAAGATGAAAGTAAGAATAAAGAGTCTCCTTAAGTGATGGTTTCTTCTTACCCTTTGTTTTGTGCCATTTTGCAATTGGAAGATGAATATGATGATTCTCTGTGGTCAGGAGGAATCTCAGAAAAGTGGTAATAGAGAGAGACTCTGTGTACTCCACAGGAGACTCCTGAAGTGAGGTCCAGTGTTTGAGCCTGCCCACTCCTCCCACCCCGCCCCAGTCCCCTCCCCATGGAAAAGCAAGGTGAGGACTGTCTGATGGCTGCCTTACGCAGTCTACTCTGATGGGGGCCAGCCAGTGACAGAATTCTATTCAGTGATTTAGCAACTCAAAGCTGGATGACGACTCAAGGTAGAAGTCTGAACATATAAAGATTTATGTTTCAAATGTTTGTATGGCATGATTTAAACTACAGTGTGAGTTGCCACTTGAAAAGACTCTGATTTTTTTTGTTAAATGTGCCATGTAAGATAACTTTAATTATTTACAAATGAAATAGATGTAGGTTTCATTTTAGCATTGCCATTTTAAAATTTTCATTTTGAATTAATTAGGTACATCAGAACACTGATTTGATATTTATAAACGTATTCAAGGGCAAACCATCTTTAATTCTACTTCACATCACAAATATTTTGAGAATTGTTAGGATAATAACCATTTGCCTATCCAAGACTACATCCTTATAAATTTTAGACTTTTTTTTCTTCATCAGTATCAAAAGTAGAATGTAATTGACTGGTCAAGAAATGGACCGTTTTATAGTTAATCAAGAGTTATGCAATTTAGAATGATTAGTTTTTGAAGATAAGAGTATAGTAAGAAACATAGTATATGATTTAAATAATAAACTCTTGCCAGGTGTCGTTGTGCATGCTTGTAATCCCAGTACTTGGGAGGCTGAGACAGGAAGATCTCAGGTTCCCGGCCAGCCTCAGCTACCCTAAATCTCCACAACTTAGTGAGACCCTGTTTAAAAAATAAAGAATAAGCTGGGCGTGGTGGCACACACTTGTAATCCCAGTACTTGGGAGGCTGAGTCCGGAGGATCCAGGTTCTCGGCCAGCCTCAGCTACTTAGTGAGGCCCTCCGCAACTTAGTGAGACCCTGTTTCAAAATAAAGACTAAAAATAGGGCTGGGGGTGTAGCCCAGAGGTGGAATGCCCCTGGGTTCAATCCCCAGTACTGCAGGAAAAAAAAAGAATAAAAAATAGGGCTGAGGGTGTAACTCAGAGGTAGAATGCCCCTGGGTTCAATCCCCAGTATGCAAATAAATAAATAAATAAACTCTTGCCATCAGATTCATCATAAAACCCTGTAGGCCATCATAGTAAACTTCATAGCTTTTCCCCTTCCAAATTATTTATAGTGAGCCGTGCTTTCCTATTTCAATTTCCAGATATCTTAGTTCAGATAAATCCAAAAGAAAACATTCTTTCTACATCTGCTAAAGAAATGACTGCTGTTAAACACAGATTGCCAGTGTTCTGAGATGGATCCAGATGTTGAGGAGAATCCCTGTTTGCTATTATGATTTTCTTTAAAGCATAAGCAAATGTCCATTTCTTGGATGATTTTCTTTGTAGCAGTAAAATTTATTATCATTTCTATTAAGAAGAGATGACTGTTAGATGCCATGTCATAACCAACTCTTTTGCAGTAGATTAGGAGGACCAGGCCCGATATTGAATATGGAAATGATTCACAAAAATGAAAGTTTGTGACTGCTCAGAGGTATTTTTAAAGCTCTCCTGGCATGGCTATTATGTCTCAAATACTGCATAATTATTCCTAGTTACTGATATCTTTAGTATATTTGAAGCCATCCATATGTGGCCTAAAGCTACACGGCTATATTAAGACATTTGAAACACATTAAATGACATGTTAAATTAAAATTAGTGTGAAGCAAATACATTTTTAAAAATTGATTAAATCCACATTTCCAAGCCTCCAGTAATCAGTATTAATCTGTTCTATCCGTTGCCTGGTGGCAGATAGGGTGATTAAAAGCTTAGACAATGGTTTTAAGAAGAAAGGGGCCGGGCGTGGTGGCACATGCTTATAATCCCAGTACTTGGGAGGCTGAGACAGGAGGATCGCAAGTTTGCTGCCAGCTTCAGCTACTCAGTGAGGCCCTGTTTCAAAATAAAGAATAAAAAATAGGGCTGGGGGTAGAATGCCCCTGGGTTTAATCCCCAGTTCCGCAAAAAAGGGGGGGTAACATTTTCCAGAAGAAACTATCAGGATTGATTTGCAAGATAAGTATCATCTGGACTACTATGTAGACAAGACAACAGAAGCTTGGTGCTGCCTCTTTCATTCACCACCCCACTGCTCATCTGAAAATGTTAGTGATCCCATAGATAACCAGAAGTTAAAAAGTCATCATATTGGGGAACATGGTTGCCTTTCAAATGCCTGAAAATAACTAGGGCATTTACTAAACATTTCTAGATTTCTTGTATAAGCTTGCAAAAATCCACCTTCCATGAGTTTATCTTTAGCTTTTTTTTTTTTTTCTTTCTGTACTGGGGATTGGGCCCTGGGACATTCTACCTCCAAGCTACACCCCCAGCTCTTTTTATTTTTTATTTGAAATAGAGTCTCGCCAAGTTGCTGAAGGTCTTGCTAAGATGCTGAGGCTGGCCTCAAACCTGCGATCCTCCTGTCTCAGCCTCCCAAGTACTGGGATTACAGGCATGTACCACTGTGCCAGCTTTTCTTTAGCCTTTTAAACTGATTTCACAGACTAAATCACCTCTTGTCATTACAAGTTCCATAAATTTATTATTTCTTAGGTAAAGTGGTTTTTCCTTTAGCCTCAGAGTTAACCTTTTTCTGGTTTCTGGGGTTGTTCTGTGTATTTGATAACTCTGAGACTATGAAAGATGTGTATAGGAAGGGAATCCGGTTGGTTTGCCCTGAAGGGGCAGAAGCATTTCTGCTCTATTGTAGTCACTGTCAAAGTGGAGGTAATGGTTCTTCCTGAATCCAGGCCCCCAGAGTGCAAGGATGGAACGCCCTGAGTAGATGACTTACCTGGGGACACAAATGGTGCCTCAGTTTGAGCCTAGGGAAGACTAGCGCTGCTCTGGGACAGGAAGAGGCCAGGTTCTGTGAGGGCGAGGTTAGGGCCGCTTCCCTGTCTTCCCTCGGCGATCTTGCCTCTCCTGTGGCCACACCATGTTGTGCAGCATTATCGCATTTCATCCTCATGGCAGCCATGTAAGACAGGTGCAAGTACCCGATGCTATAGATGAGGAAACAGTCCCGGAGTAACTTGCTGGCATTACAAGCTAGGATCTGTGCCCAGGGTCTTCCTGATCCCAGAGTCTTAACTGCCAGTTGTAGCACAGCTTCTACATGTATTCAATGCCAGACATTTCACATATATAAACTAATATTTACTGTAACTTGGCAAGTCAGGCAGTATGATTCTCATTCTTAAGGATAGAGAGACTAAGACTCAGCAGGTACTGAGAGCTAGAAAGCCAGGCAGATCATCATCACAGATGGAGCCAGAATGTGAACTGACTTCTAACTCTGGAGCCAGTGCTCTTCCCACCCTGCCGTTCTTTCTCCTGTCTCCTCCGATCTGGGTATCTCTGTAGAGCTTCTCTCCTGGTCTCAGACTTGACTCCTTTTGAAATCATTGCATCTGCCAGAGCATTGTGGTGTGAGACCACCTGAGAGTCCTTGAGCTCTGCATTGCCTACCATCCTGTGGACTGGCTTCCATCGCCAGCTAAACAGAACTCTGAAGACTCCACCTTGCCCCCCTGCAGCCAGGGCTAGCTGTCATTCCAGGTGCTGTGGCCTGTTGGAAGTCCTGTGGTCCTGTGGGTACCGCTGTGCTGTGTTTAACCTGAACCCTATTGTGGTACCCAGCCTGTGAGCTGGGAAGCAGTTCAGTCAGCCTCTTGGAAATCCCCCGTTGCTCCCGTTGTCCCCCAATGCATAGGGGAGGGCAGGTATTCACTTCATTGATTCCTTGCCTCCTAGCTGGGGTGGCAGCTTGGAAGACATTCAGCTGTTTACAGTTAAGCTTATGTGCACTTCAGCTGGGGATTTTGAGCAAGTCAGAAGGGCCCCTCTCAGGCTGTATCCTGAGAGACACCATGAAAGTCAGCTGTATGGTAATGGCTGCCAGCAAGGGAGGAGCTAGCCTCCCTGACACACACACACTCTGGAGGTGCTCGGCCCAAATGCTTATGACCTGGAGGAGCATGTTTGCTCTCCAATCCTGCTAACCCAGACTCAACAAGGTCATTCTGCAGTGACACTGAGGGCAGGTCTGGAGTCACCTTGCCCAGCTGCTCCTTAGTTCTGCTGACCAGCGCCCTCTCCTGCAAGAAACCCTGGTACAGATCCAGGGGCCTCACCCCCCATGACTGGAAAGCTCACCCCTGTGCTGGGCAGAGTGCCCCGAAAGTCCTGCCACTGCTGTTTCTCCCCTTCTCCCTGGAGTGGTTCTTCAGAGTGAACTGTTCTTATTGGCAGAGCTGAGGAAGGTGCTGAGGGGTAGACTAGTGATGATGCCTAAGTGAGAGCCACAGCTGTGTGTCCCCCAAGCAAAGAGATCGGCATGTGCAACAGCTCTGTTCTAAGCAGAACTGAAAAGGTTACAGACATTTGCACAGGTTCTGCTGGTTCCTCCTGCCTGTGGTACTTAGAGGATTTCAGGGTGGGACAGGGCCTACAATTTACCCACCGTTAAGAGTTCCTTGGTGTGTGTTCTAGAAGATAGGTCTTCCAACTGACTCCCTCGTGCCTTGATTCTAAAATGCACACTTGTAGCTGGGCGTCGTGGCGCATACTTATCCCAGTACTTGGGAGGCTGAGACAGGAGGATTGTGGGGTTCGTGGCCAGCCTCAACCACTTAGTGAGGCCCTCTGCAACTTAGTGAGACCTTATTTCAAAACAAAGAATAAAAAATAGGGCTATAGCTTAGAGGTAGAATACCCCTGGGTTCAATCCCCAGTACCACAAAAAAAAAAAATGCACATTTGTAACATGTACAGTCTGCACAGGAGATGCATGTGTGATCAATGTGTAAACTTGTATAAAGCTGGGCGTGGTGGTGCACGCTTGTAATCCCAGTACTTGGGAGGCTGAGACCAGAGGATCTGGGTTTGCGGCCAGCCTCAGCTACTTAGTGAGACCCTGTTTCAAAATAAAGAATAAAAAATAGGGCTGGGGTGTAGCTCAGAGGTAGAATGCCCCTGGGTTCAATCCCCAGTACCGCAAAAAAAAAAAAAAACAAAAAAAACTTGTATAAAGACTTGTGAGGGAGATGGGTCGTCTTAATTGATGATAGCATTTTAAATTTTAAAACATGGTATTAAATAGCATGTTTCACCCTGTTGAAGGTACATGTGGTGTTTCCTTTTAGGCATCTTGAAATACTGAGTCTGTCTAACTTGTGGGTTCTGATTAACAAGGTTCAGGGATCCTGTTCTTATTAATCCAAGAATCCCATTCCTGGAATCACTCACCTAGGTCATCCTGCCCTTCCCGACCTGAATGCTCCAGACCACTTGTGATAATGGCCTCTGCTTCAGAATGTCCCAGAATGAATTTTCTGTCTGCTTTTCCCACGTGCCCTCATGCTGTCCCTTGGCTGACCAAAAGCACAGCCCTCCTTCCACTGTTCCACGTGAGCAGCCCATCCAGGGAAATCCAAAGCACTAGGTCCCGACCTGCATTCTGCCCCAGACTGTGCCTCCACTGGGTTTTGTGACCTTGAGCAAGTCATCTCACCCCCTGAGGCCAAATTGCTTCATCTGGGAAATTAAGACATTTGACTGAGGTCGTCTCTTCTAACTCTATTTATTTATTTATTTGTGGTACTGGGAATGGAACCCAGGGGCATTCTACCTCCGAGCTATACCCCCAGACCTATTTTATTATTTTATTGGAAACAGGGTCTCACTAAATTGCAGATGGCCTCACTAAGTTGCTGAGGCTGGCCACAAAACTGCAATCCTCCTGCCTCCCAAATACTGGGATTACAAACCCACCACCGAGGCCTGGCCTGGCTCTTCTAATTCTTAATCCTCTGTGACCTAGTGCCCCATCATCCAAAACAATCACACACACCCCCATGCCTCTGTCCTAAATGGACCACAAAGCAATCTGCCTGAGTACATTGATTCACAGGAAGGTGTGAATGACTGCAGGCATTCACTTGCATTTTAAAGAAGGTTGTTAACCAAATGAATCTCTTTAACTGATGGACTCTGTGAGGGTCCCAAGATAGAGCTCCAGCCTGCCACCTCCTCCCCCCTCCCCTCCACTTTCCCACCCTCTCCTGGGGAGAAGGGAAGGGTGTCAACAAATTGGTTCTCTTGAAATGTGCCTCCTTTGCTTTCAGGGTGCCACTGGTTTCTTTTAGGGGCCCAAATAGAACTAGAGATTGTAAAGTGTGGCGCCAGACCTTTCCACAGACCCAGGACAGCTGCTGACCTGGCTGCAGGACAGCCTGCTGCTAGGACCAGGTGCTCCCCTCAGGATCTCTAGAGCTTGCAATTCTTGAGGAACCCTTCTGTCACCACCCCCCACCCTGTCATTCACTGGGCCTGCTAAGCTAGGCACAGTGATTTGAGTGCAGTGATGGGGGCCTGCAGTGAGTGCCCTGCTGTTTTTTGGTGATCTTGTTTTGCCATTTGTTGAGCAGAATTTGCTGCAAGAAAAATTATTCGTGTTATCACCTACTTGACTTCCTTAAATTTTTTATTAACTTCATTAGTTCTGTCTTAACTATTAGTACAGCCAAGCATAGTTAGATGAGAATCTTTTAAATTAAAATCGAGCCAGGTGTGGTGGTGCGCGCTTGTAATCCCAGTACTTGGGAGGCTGAGACAGGAGGATCACAGGTTCACAGCCAGCCTCAGCTACTTAATGAGGCCCTCCGCAACTTAGTGAGACCTGTTTCAAAATAAAGAATAAAAAATAGGGGGTGTAGCTCGGAGGTAGAATGCCCCTCGATTCAATCTCCAGTACCACACACACAAAAAAAATCATCCTTCTCATGCATAGAGAAAGGGGGAATCAGCCATTGACCAGGCTGAGAGGGTAGAAGCAGCTCTGCTTGCTCTGTTTCCTCCACTGTCAGGTCTGCTAGGCCCTCTGAAATACCCCTTGCAAATGCTAAACCATATTACAGCATAACTGATTCCAAAGTGGCCAGATTTTGCATAACTGGGGCCAGCCTGACCTGTCTTCTGCAGCTTGAGAGCTCAGCCTCTCTGGGCCTCTTACCATTGGGTCCTGAGGACAGGGCCATTTTTCTAGGCACCTCCCTCCTTCTGCCTCTAGAGGTCGCCCTGCCTTGCCAAGTTCCTGGATCTGGCATAAATGTTTCAAAGGTGACAGGGAATCCCAGAATTGTGGACACTCAACTCCAGTCTGCAGGGGCTGACTTAATACTTTACCTCCCCTCTACTGAGGAAATCCTCACTGTGACAAGAGGAAGTGAGCCAAAAAATAGCTGTTCCTTCTAGCCATGTCCCCAGAAATGTCACTCCTGTGGGCAGGCACCAGCCTAGCCTCTCTCAAATCATCATAGCCTCAGAAAACAATTTACAGATATCAGCGGGTGCTGAGATCTCAGGTTGCTTGTTTTGGTACTAGGGAGTTGTGTATGTACTCTCTATGTTGACAGTGAAGATTGATACCATGGGTCCCACACGTTCCAGTTTAACATATTAAACATTGGTCTTATTTTGGACATTAGGTTAGTCCCTAAAGGTATAGAGGTGGCTGAGTCACAGCCCCCTGCTCTGCTTAGCAGAGGTGACCAAACCCCAAAGCAGGTCATTTCACAAGCATAAGAACATAGAGAAGGGCCACTGGGTGGTCCTTCCTATTTTATCTTGCATAAGGGCTGTTTCTGCCAGAGCCTGTGAATGAGACCAGAATTGAGAAGCAAGAATGAACATATATTTTGTAAGACTTCCCAGCACATACTGTGTTGTTCATTCTGACCCAAATGCTTGGCCCTTTGTGATCCACTTCAATTCAAGGCAAGTTTCTACTACTCCCCACCCCCCTCCTACACACACAC
>PVJS01062490.1:0-10724 GCA_004027185.1 Glis glis | reverse complement strand
AAGTAGCTGAGGCTGGCTGCGAACCCGAATCCTCGGGGTCTCAGCCTCCCAAGTACTGGGGATTACAGGCGTGCGCCACCACACCCGGCTTAAGACCCTGTTTCCAAATAAGAAATAAAATCAGGCTGGGGCAGTAGCTGGGAGGTAGAATGCCTCTGGGCTCAATCCCCAGTAAAACACACACACACACACACACACACACACACACACACACACACACACACACAGCTTTCGATGCACATTACCCTTGGCTGAAGATGCCGGAGGAACCCGATTGTGCCACGTCCACGAACATTCCATTCCTTTTCCATTCCACTTCCTCGGGCCTTGGCCAGGCTTCTAATATGGCTGTGTCCACAATGAAAAGTGAAAAATTAAATCAAGCCGGGCGTAGTGGCACACGCTTGTAATCCCAGGACTTGGGAGACTGAGACAGGAGGGTCACAGGTTCGTGGCCAGCCTCAGCTACTTACTAAGACCCTGTTTCAAAATAAAGAATAAAAAATAGGGCTGGGGATGTAGCTCGGAGGTAGAATGTCCCTGGGTTCAATTCCCAGTACCAGAAAAAAATTAAATCAAGTATCAAATAGAAACAAGCCAGGCGTGGTGGCACACGCTTGTAATCCCAGTACTTGGGCGGCTGAAACAGGAGGATCACAAGTTCGAAGCCAGCCTCAGCAATTTAGTGAGACCCTCTGCAACTTAGTGAGACCCTGTTTCAAAATAAAAAATAAAACCGGGTTGGGGGTATAACTTGGAGGTAGAATGTCTCTGGGTTCCATCCCCAGTACCAAAAGAACCCCCCATATTTGGATGATTTTGCTTATTTAGATATCACACAAAAGTTAGCATTCATCTTCAACATCTGTCTCACAGCAGTTGGATGCACTGATCAGCATTCAATGGGTCATTGAAACAGGAAGCCCCCTGGAGGAGTGGATTTGCTTTTGTGATTCAGTGGCAATTCAAACTGTGACAAACCGGCCTATATCCCGGGCCCTTACAGGCTTCCTGCACTTCTCTGTAACGTGAGGCTGAAGAAGAGAGTGCGCCCTCCACTCTCGCTGCAGCATGTTTTATTCATGCTATTTGTGAAAACTGGGCACATGGATACCACCCCATCCCTGCAGCAAGGTTTTGTAAAGATGCTTAAAAAATATCTCTGATATTTTATGCTGCCTGGTCAGTAGAGGGGGACACTCTCCAATTTACTTTGAGGGCAACTTCGAAATAGAGAGGGACATGAGTTTTGCTTTGCTTTTAATTTTGTTTATTGCCTCATGAAAGTAAAACCTGTGGCTTGGACCGGTCCCCAGTAGGTACAGTAATAGAGCTGGAGTCAAGATGACTGGAAAAAGGCCCACCATTAAATATATGCTCATTTGTTCTAACTCAAGCTGAGTGAGGGAAGGTTCTTAGATGAAAATCCAAAGCTAGTCACTTTCTTGGGGCAGATAGGTCTCAGTATGGCTGTTATTACTATTATTACTTTTTATTTTATTATTTTATTTTTATTTATTTATTTTTATTTTATTACTTTTATTCAGGATAAGGAAATCTTTGGAAAGAGTTCCAGATAAGCCAACCACACCGGAAGGGTTGGTCGCTCTTATTGTGTATAGTCTGATTCCAACTGTCTAAGCAAGTGCTAATGGCTCAAAATCCCCTACAACATTTGTGTTATGCAAATGTAAACATCAGCATTATTGTTATTTAAGTTGTCTCCAGGCTTCTTCATTAACATAAGCTGGTTTCAGGCCGAGATGATTGCCAACAATGATCCAAAAAGAGGGGGAAAAAATTCCGAATGTCAATTTAAAAATTTTTGACCCACTGGCTATTTTTTAGTCCGCTAGAAAAATCCCAACTTTTTTTTTTTTTTGCGGTACCAGGGATTGAACCCAGGGGTGTTCTACCTCCAAGCTACACCCCCGGTCCTATTTTTTATCCTTTATTTTGAAACCAGGTCTCACGAAGTTGCGGAGGGCCTCACTAAGTAGCTTAGGCTGGCAGCCAACCTGCGATCCTCCGGTACCTGCCTTCCAAGTACTGGGATTAAAAGCGTGAACCCCCACGCCCGGCCCCCAACATTTTATGGAGGCAGAAAGTGTAGTATTAAACAGGAGATGGACTCTCAATTGGGTTAATGGTCATTCAAGTCTGTTTTTTTTTTTTTTTTTTGGCGGTACTGGGGATGGAACCCAGGGGCATTCTACTTCTGAGCTACACCCCCAGCCCTATTTTTAATTCTTTATTTTGAAACAGGGTCTCACTAAGTTGCGGAGGGCCTCACTAAGTAGCTGAGGCTAGCCGTGAACCTGCGATCCTCCTGTCTCAGCCTCCCAAGTAGTGGGATTACAAGCGTGCGCCACCACACTTGGCTTTCAAGTCTGTTTCTAATTAGATAAACTTCTTAGCGCTTTTTTAGCGCTTTTTTTTTTTTTTTTGGTGGTATTGTGGATTGAACTCAGAGGCATTCTACCTCTGAGTTACACCCCCAGCCCTATTTCATTTTTTGTTTTGTAACAGAGTCTTGCTTGGTTGCTGAGAGCCTTGCTAATTTGTTGGTTGCTGAGAGTCTTGCTAATTTTTTTGAGGCTAGTCTTGAACCTGCTATCCTCCTGTCTCAGCCTCCCAATTACTGGGATTACAGTCATGTGGCACCATGACGGGCTAGGAAACAACTTTTATGTGTATATTCTTTTGTTCTTCCTTGATGTGCAGGAACCCAAGGCTTTATGCATGCTAGGCAAGAGTCCTATGACTGAGCTATACCTCTAACTAACCCTTTATGTGTCTATTCCAATTCTGGGTAAAAAAAATGATTTATTGAAAAAATATATAGAGAGAGGTGCTAAAGGTTGCCCCCAGAGGCATTCTACCTCTGAGCTACACCCCAGCCCTATTTTATTTTTTATTTTGAAACAAGGTTTCAAAATAAAAAATAAGTTGCTGAGGCTGGCCTTGAACCTGTGATCCTCCTGTCTCGCCTCCCAAGTACTGAGATTTCATGCATGTGCCACCATGCCCCACTTGAAAACATTTCTTTTTTTTTTTTTTTTAACGGTACCAGGGATTGAACCCAGGGGCGTTCTACCTCTGCGCTACACCCCTGGCCCTATTTTTTTTTATACTTTATTTTGAAACCGGGTCTCACAAAGTTACGGAGGGCCTCACTAGGTAGAGAGAGAGAGAGAGAGAGAGAGAGAGAGAGAGAGGGGAGAAAGAGAGAGAGAGAGAGAGAGAGAGAGAGAGAGGGAGGGCTGAAGCTGGCTGTGAACCCGGATACTTGAAAACATTTCTAAACAAGATTTTGTTCCTTCCTTGCCCACTGAACTATATCCCTAGCCAGGATGGAACCATCTTGTTTCAGATGATATATAAATCTAAAAGACACTAGGAAGAGATCTTATGGAGCCTAGTCTTGGATTGTAGAAAGAGTTTTTCCAGGTTGGAATCTTCTAGAGCTCAGGCATGCAACATAACTGTCAAATGTTCTGTTTCCAGTTTGTTGTTGAAACACAAAATAACTTAAAAGTACATACGGTATCATACATATGAGACAAATAAATTTTTCCTCCAGTACTATATCAGTGATCAGCTATTTAGAAATCCCATTTTCAAATGTTAAACCTTAAACCTTAGAATATAGACTATTTCAGTATGTATTAAAGGCTGTATTTAACACAAAATAGAGGCCCGATTTCCCGGAGAAATACTATTCATCTATGTTTACTTTCTGGCACAGGAAACTATGCATAAGGGTGGGCCCTCTGAGTCAGCCAAATCTGAAATTTGATAAACTCTTACCTCCTGTTTTTACACCCTAACTGACATAGTCAATGACTATATGTATCATATTAAAAACACATGCACTCTAACTACACAGTCATTACCTCTTGCTATTGATTTTTATCAACAAAGGACAAGCAACATGGTTAGTGACGATAAAATGCTAGCAGTTTCTTCTTCCTCCATTCCTCTATTACTATCCTCAACTCCCTTAATCTGTCCCTCCTGTACCATCCCCTTGGGCTCCCTTTCCCTGTTACAATGTTATGGAAATAGGGCTAGATTAGATTAGGAAAAAAAAAAAAGAACTGATTATTATGAAACAGCAATTAATTTCTTACTGCTTAACTTGAACATTCATGCACATTCGTTTTCCAAGTAAATCAGTAAAACGCCTTGTTAAACTCCTTTTCTGCCAAAAATGCTCTACCATCTGTGCCCTTCACGGCAGCATTTTCTTATTTAATACATATGTCCCCCCTTTTGGGGAAGCATGTTAAGAGCTTTAATATGACAAGAAACAGAAATAAAATAGGGAAAACACATTGTGTTTCAGACATGACTGTAAGGTTCAGATTTGTGACATTCAGAGAATTTGGAATTTCATGTGCCATCTATTAATTTTAGGGCGATGCTATGAGTTCTCAATGTTAGAAAAAATGTTTATTCTAATGTATATGCAGTTTGGGGCTTGGGAGAGTTATTGCACTGTTTCAAAGACAGTTAAGGACCTGATGTTTAAAATAGGATGAATTTCACCAAATAGACTGAAATAAACTCCCCAGTGAGAAAAAACAATGTCAGAAAAAGCAATGTAATGTAGAATACCAAGAGTTTTGGCCTGAACACCAGGAGATCTGAAATCTGATCCCTGCATTATTAACTGTGTGGCCTTTGAGCAGATCACTTTAATTCTCAGTGTCTCCATTTCCTTACCTGTAAATGAGGAGTTGGTGCGAGACTAATAGCAATCATATTTTTAGCCATTTAAATGTTATATCACCGGCATTATGGGGATGTTATTGCAAACTCGACAATCTCATTTTGAGTGTTCGGTGTTAGGGATTTAAACCAGGGCCTCACACAATCTAGGCAAGTGCTGTACCACTGGCTACACACCCAGACCAGTAATTATATTCTATTTATTATTAACCTTTCCCCCAACAATTGTATTTATTTTTAATTTTTATTTTATTTTATTTATTGTGGTACTGGGGATTGAACCCAGTACCTGGGGGTATAGCTCAGAGGTAGAATGCCTCTGAGTTCAATCACACACACACACACACACACACACACACACACAATAATAAAAGGGCTGTGGAGCTGAGTGCGATGACGCACTCCTGTAATCCCAGGATTTGGAAGGCTGAGACAGAAGGATCGAAAGTTTTGAAGCCAGCCTCAGCAACTTAGTGAGACCCTCAGCAATTTAGGGAGACCCTGTTTCAAAGCAAAAAGTAAAATAGGGCTGGAGATGTAGCTCAGAAGTAGAATGGCCAGGGCTCAATCCCCAGTACCAGGAAGGAAGGAAGGAAAGAAGGATAGTTTGGTGATAGAATGCCCAGGGCTCAATCCCCAGTACAAAAGAAAGAAAGAAAGAAAAAAGGCTATGGATGGGATGTAGCTCATTAAAAGGAAATCATCCTTCAGTCTTCCTGTTAAGGATGATACAACCCAGGGGCATTCTACCTCTGAGCTACACCCCAGTCCTATTTTGAAACCAGGTCTCACGAAGTTGCAGAGGGCCTTACCAAGTAGCTGAGGTTGTCTGCGAATCCGGATCCTCCAGTCTCAGCCTCCCAAGTACTGGATTACAAGAGTGTGCCACCACGCCTAGCTGATATAAGTCATTTTGAAAACCATACATAGAAAATGATATCACATTGGCTTGTGAGATGGGCTTTCTGAGGATATAGTTCCTTTTTCAATTGTTTTTACCTGGCATGACCCCCCCCCCACACACACACATACACAATTCCCGCTTTGGTCACATATAGCAACTAATAAATGATAATGATTAGAAAGTCTTTAAAGCAAAAAACACTGAAAGAGAAATTAATTTTTCTTCTTAAGCAGAACCAGTACAGACCTAATACTCAGGTACCTTTCTCAGAGAGAGAATACTTTTATATTTTTGACTGAAAAACTCAAAGCACTTCTTTTGTAATCTTTTTTCTTTTTTTTCCCAGTGGTTAGGATTAGTGATTTCCCAGGGCCTAGCACTAGTGATTTGCCAGGTAAGTACTGCACCACTGAGCTACATCCCCAGCCTTTTTTTTTTGCGGTACCGGGGATTGAACCCAGGGCGTTCTACCTCTGTGCTACACCCCCGTCCCTATTTTTTATACTTTATTTTGAAACCGGGTCTCACGAAGTTGCGGAGCGCCTCACTAAGTAGAGAGAGAGAGAGAGAGAGAGAGAGAGAGAGCTGAGACTGGCTGAGAACCCGGATCCTCTGGTCTCCGCCTCCCAAAGTACTGGGATTACAAGCGTGCGCCACCACGCCCAGCTCCCCAGCCCTTTTTAAATTTGTTTTGAGACAGGGTCTGGAGAAGTTGCCCAGGCTGGCCTCAAACCTGGGGGTCCTCCTGCTTCAGCCTCTGGAGTAGCTGGGATTAAAGGCGTGTACCACCACGCCCAGTTTGTAATCTCGTTTCTGTCATTATCTTACTATCACTATCTTCTTTTTGTCTTTTTTAACCTTTCAGATCATACTTCATTCAGTTCAATGGAATTACTGTTTTGTGGGTTGACTGCAAGGAAACATAACAGAAAGTTACAGTGACATTCATAACTTCCCATGAGTGACTGACAAGGTTATTGATGGGAAATAGAGAAACTCGAGCTCTAGCTTGAGCACTATCACTCTTTTTTGTGGCCTTGGGCATATTAGTGGTCTCTCTGTGCCTCCATTTTTCTCTCTGTATATTAAAGGGTTAAAAGTTATTTCCAAATTTACTTTCAACTTTAGCTTGATACAACCCTCATGAAGGGCAATTTGGCGTGTTTTTTCAAAATTACAAAAGCATATACTTAAGCCGGGCATGGTGGTGCATGATTGTAATCCCAGTACTTGGGAGGCTGAGACAGGAGGATTGCAGGTTCACGGCTGGCTTCAGCAACATGAGGCCCTCCCCGACTTAGTGGGACCCTGCTTTCTTTTTTTGTGGTACTGGGGGTGGAACCCAGGGGTGTTCTACCTCTGGGATATACTCCCAGTCCTATTTTATTTTTTATTTGGAAACAGGATCTCGCTAAGTTGCTGAGGCCATCCTCGAACCTGTGATCCTCCTGTCTTAGCCTCCCAAGTACTGGGATTACAAGTGTGTGCCACCATGTCCAGCTGGGACCCTGTTTCACAATAAACAATAAAATAGGACTGGGGGCATAGCTCAGAGGTAGAACACCCTTGGGTTCAATCCCCAGTAACAGTAACACACACACACACACACACACACACACACACACACACAGAATATACCTACTAACCCAGTGACTCCCTTTCCTTTTTTTTTCTTTTTGTGGTACTGAGGATTGAACCTAGGGGCATTCTATCTATGAGCTACACCCCCAGCCCTATTTTATTTTTATTTTGAAACAGGGTCTTGCTAGGTTGATGAGAATCTCACTACTTGCTGAGACTGTCCTTGACTCATGATCCTCCTGTCTCAGCCTCTGAAGTACTGGGATTGTAGGCTTGCAACACCATGCCCAGTTCAGTGACTCCCATTTCTGTAAAACCTCCCATTCACTTGTAGGGATATGAAATAACAGTTATATATAAGGTTATTTATTTATTTTTTGGTACTAGGGATTGAACCCAGGGGCAGTCTAACTTTGAGCTCACTCTCAGTCCTTAACTTTTTATTTTATTTATTTATTTTAGTACTGGAGATTGAACCCAGGGGCATTCCACCACTGAGCTACACCTCCAGTCCTATTTTTTAATTTTTGAAACAGGGTCTCATTAAGTTGCTGAGGGTCTTGCTAAATTGCTGAAGCTGGCCTTGAACCTGTGATTCTCTTGTCTCAGTCTCCCAAGTACTGGGATTAGAGACATGTGCCACCATGCACATGCTTAAGAATATCTACAGGGTTATTCTTTACAGAATAGTTTGTGATAGCTAAAGATACAAAACAAGCCAAATATTTACCAACATCCTATGGTTCAGTAAATTGATATTCAGATACAATAGTATAATAGGCAGCTATATAAGCCTTTTAATATGTATTTTTAATTTTTTTGACTTATGTGTTATGGACATTGATGCCATAAATTCTCTGTGCCTGCTTCAAGTCAAACTTTTAAAAAAAGACCAAACAAAATGATTTTGGGGGAGATACTGGGGAATGAATCCAAAGGCATTTTACCTATGAGCTATACCCAGCCCTTTTTATTTTTGATTTTGATACAGGGCCTTGCTAGGTTGGTGAGAGTCTCACTAAGTTTCTGAGGCTGTCCTCAAACCTGTGATTCTCCCCTCTCAGCCTCCCAAGTATTGGGATTACAGGTGTGTACCACCATGCCCTGCTAAACTATATTTTTGAAAACTGTTATTTTTATTTCTTTGCAGTACTGGGGATGGAACCCAGAGCCTCATACATGCTAAGCATGTGCTCTACCACTGAGCTACACCCCTGACCCAAACTATGACATCTAAAGAAACAACTGGGCAGGTAGGTAGCCTCAGAGGTTTTTTTTTTTTTTTTTTTTTTTTTGTGTGTGTGTGTGTGTGTGTGTGTGGGAGAGGGGTACTGCGGATTGAGCCCCGGGTCATTCTACCTCTGAGCTACACCCCTAACCCTATTTTATTTTATTTTTTATTTTGAAACAGGGTCTCAGCCGGGCGTGGTGGTGCATGCTTGTAATCCCAGTATTTGGGAGGCTGAGACCAGAGGAGACAGGTCCGCGGCCAGCCTCAGCTACTTAGTGAGGCACTCTGCAACTTAATGAGACCCTGTTTCCAAATAAAGAATAAAAAAATAGGGCTGGGGGTGTAACTTGGAGATAGAATGTCCCTGGGTTCAATCCCCAGTACCGCAAAAAAAAAAAAAAAAAAAAAGAAGAAAGAAACAGGGTTTCACTAGGCTGATGAGAGTCTCACCACTTGCTGAATCTGTCCTTGAACCTGTGATCCTCCTGTCTCAGCCTTCCAAGTACTAGGATTACAGGTGTGCGCCACCACACCCGGCTAGCCTCAGAGATTTCAAGAATTTGGGGCAAAGTCTGTAGGGGAAGTCCCTTAACCAAATACTCTCTTAAAATTGGGGTACTTGAGCTGGGCGTGGTGGGGCATGCCTGTAATCCCAGTACCTGGGAGTCTGAGACAGGAGGATCATAGGTTTGAGACCAACCTCAGCAATTTAGCTAGAGCCTCTTTCAAAATTAAGAAATAAAAAGGGTTGGGGGTGTAGCTCAGAGGTAGAATGCCCCGTACCGCACACACACACAAAAATTGAGGTACTTGGGGGGCAAACAAATTTAGGTACAGGTGCATTGCAGGTTCCAGGCCAGACTCAGCAATTTAGCTCAGAGATGGAATGTCCCTGGGTTCAATCTACACACACACACACACACACACATACACACACCCTGGCAAATCAGAATAGAAGGGAAGGCAAGGCCAAATTTGCAGCTGGCCTTCTTTGCCAAGAACGATGTCCTGGGCACCGCCTATTTGTAGGGTGTGGCTGTCTGAATGGGGGCTGCTTCTGCATTGTTAATTGGAAAGATTGGGGATAGCAAGAGCTGAATGTACTTTGTGGTTTTCTCTGAGCTCAGCATCTGGATTACTGACGTCCCCTAGCGGCTGGCAGAAGAGGCCCAACCTGTCTAAATTTAATAGTGAATGTGAAGAAACCACTGTAGAAGGTGGCAACCAAACCCTATCCCCAATCTATCCGCTTCACGATCCTCACTCCCCCTCTCCCAGTATCAGCAAGAAGCTGTTGTGATACGTAGATTCTGAAGAAATAGGGCCCTAGAATACAGACATGATAGAATGTAAAGGAAGAAATAAATCTCTCTAAATCTTTTTAACTTTTAAAAAAGGCCTGATTTTCTTTAGATACCACGTGAGGCAGAATTACTTGTAAGAAAGAAACGGGATTAAAAAAAAGAATTGGGAGCTGTTGATTTGGACATTTATTTTATTTTTGTGGTACTGGGATTGAACCCAGGGGCATTCTATCTCTGAGCCCCCAGTCCGATTTTTTCTTTATTTTGAAACAGGGTCTAAGTTGCAGCGGACCTCACAAGTTGCTGAGGCTGGCCTCAAACCTGCGATCCTCCTCTCAGCCTCCCAATTACTGGGGTTACAGGCGTGCGCCACCATGCTCGGCTTGACAAGATATTTAAAACCCTACTGTCTTCTAAGTGATCCTATCCTTCTAAAAGGAAATGCCTTCCATATTCCTCCTAAGAAAGCAAGAGCAAAACAAAACAAAACTTCAAAACCGTTTCTTCTGCTCCACGAGACACAAGGACTATTGTCTTCCTACCTTTGGCCCCACTGATCCCGTACAGGACGTCCCGGACCAGGAGCCCTGAGGGGGAAAGGTGGGGTGGGGGTGGGGGTTGGCTGCTGCAAGCAGCAGGCAGCCTAAAGGAACCTGGGGGTGGGGCAGGGCTGCGCCCCAAAACTTTGGTCTTATCTCCTCTTGCGTTTTTACTCAACACCTCATCACTCCTATTCTAAATAAAAAAGAAATAACAAGCAACCAGTTACGCTTAACTAGGGGTAATAAAGACAAGGTCCTCACTAAACACTGTCCCCAGGCCCCTTCGCCACCGCGCCTGTTCTCGGTGTGCAGTGGGGTTTCCGCGCTGGGAAGGAGGTTGCCACCGAGGCAGCGAGTGTGGGTGCTTTTGGATCTGGCGTGCAGCCCGCGTGCTTCTCCCTCGCCGAGCCCCGTTCCTCCGCGCTCGC
>PVJS01062489.1:0-10722 GCA_004027185.1 Glis glis | reverse complement strand
TGCGCGCTGAGGACTGAACCCAGGGGCATTCTACCTCTGAACTACATTGAACTACATCCCCAGGCCTGTTTTTAGTTTAAAGACAGGGTCTCACTGAGTTACTGAAAGCCTCATAAGCTGCTGAGGTTGGCTTTGAACCCACCACGATCCTTTTGTCTCAGCCTCCCAAGTTCTGAGATTCCAGGCATGTGCCACCACGCCTGACCTCTAGTACTTTTTTTAGCACTTAAAAACTGTGGGGGGAAAATCAGCTTCATATAGGTTCTCAGATTTTATTGTCTATGAGGGTCAGTTGAGGTGTTATTAGTTCTAGTCCCTACTCCTGATTCAGTAGGTTTGGGGTTCAGACCAGAAACCCCATTTAACAAGTACCTTGGTGATTGTGGGGTGACTGAACCATGAGCTCCCTGGCTTTGAGTTAGTGCTATAGAAGGTAAATAGCGATGAAGCTGCTGCTCCAGGAGGCTCCCGGGGGCTCTCATGCAGTTGTGTGGTCTCTAAACAGTAACAGCAGGTACTTCCTTTATGAAAAGTAAGCTAGAAAACAGAAACCTTTTCTCTCTCCCCACTTCCTTGATTCTGAACCTTTCCTCTCCCTTTTCCTGACTACTATGGATGCCGTGTGTGTGTGTGTGTGTGTGTGTGTGTGTGTGTGTTTGTGCGCGCGCGCGCACGCTCGCACATGGTGGGAGGAGGTTCTCAATGCCTATTGACTTGAAAACATTACCATACCTTTTGAATCTTTTTTATGTGAAAGGTTTTAGCCCACGCATTGTCATGTGACCTTGTTTAACTGGTTCAAGTGATGTGAATGGGGGTAGGGAGGGACTGTGCCCACAGATTATAGAGATGTATTTTAAAAATCAGCACACACACATTCGTGAAGCTACAGGTTTATGTTACAGAAAACTTGTAGAGGCTTGCTTTTAAAGATAGTAAAGTAATTCCAGGTGTGGTGGTATACACCTGTAATGCCAGTACTTGGGAGGCTGACACAGGAGGATCGCAGGTTAGAGGCCAGTGTGCAGAAATTTAGTGAGACCCTGTTTCAAAATAAAAATAAAATAGATGGGGGGTGTAGCTCAGAGGTAGAATGCCCCTGGCTTTTGTTTTGTTTTGTTTTTTGTGCTACCGGGGATTGAACCCAGGGGCATTCTACCTCCAAGCTACACCCCCAGCCCTATTTTTTATTCTTTATTTTGAAACAGGGTCTCACTAAGTTGCAAAGGGCCTCACTAAGTAGCTGAGGCTGGCTGCAATCCTCCTGTCTCAGCCTCCCAAGTACTGGGATTACAAGCGTGCACCACCCACCACGCCCGGCTGCCCCTGGCTTTAATCCCCAGTACCCCACACACACACACACCAAAAAAAATTTTAAATAAGAAAAGACAGTAAAGTAAATCAATAAAAACAAAAATATGTTCTACTATCCATTGTGATTTCTGGGTTGGGGGTCATCTCAGTTCTGCCCTCAAGAGATCGTCTTTGCCAAGAGAGTCCTCACCAGAAAGGGAGCGCTCTCTTTCTCTTCTTTTCTAAGGGAATTTCCCCAGCACCAGGCTACTTAACTTTTTCATTCTATTGCTGGCTCCAAAGTTTGGTCTCCTGCAGCAATGCTGTACCTGTCAAGAATTAAGGACTTGCAGAAACTTCCTGAGGCTAGCTGCAGCTTCAGTCGCTGGATGCCGGCTGAGGGTGCATTCTACTAGCACTTTGCCCTGGAAAGTGGAGGAGACACTGCTTGTAAAGGTGGGCTCAAGAGAAGCTTAGTAATTTCACAGCAACAATCAATCCTGGGCTGAAACCCACGGTTTCGGAGCACTGCCCATGCATCGGCTGTCGCGCCTCATGTTTCAACCTGCTGGCAAGCTTGTCTTTGAGTCCAAAACATAACTTCTGTATTGAGCTTGGTCTCTCTGACCCCCTCTAGGGGTTTTGTTTACTGTTTTGAGTCTCTTGATCTATATATTAAAATGCAGTTTTATTATGTAAATCTTTGTATTTATTTTAACACAAAGTAAAGGAAATTAAAACAACATAGCATAGTGGAAATGTATTCAAACAAGCAGGGCATGGGTGGCATACACCTATAATCCCAATACTTGGGAGGCTGAGACAGGAGGATCTCAGGTTCCAAGCCAGCCTCGGCAACTTCATGAGGCGCTCAGCAACTTTAGTGAGACCATGTTTCAAATAAAAAAAAATAAAATATGGTTGGGGTGTATCTCAGAGGTAGAATGCCTCTGGGTTCCATCCCCAGTACCACAAAAAAAAAGGAAAAAAGGAAGAAGGAAGGAGGGAAGGAGGGAGAGAGGGAGGGAGGGAGGGAAGGAGGGCGGGAGGAAGGAAGGAAGGAAGGAAGGAGGAAGGAAGGAAGGAAGGAAGGAAGGAAGGAAGGAAGGAAGGAATTCAAACCAAACATTAAAGGTCTTCAGTAGCAATGTACAGAAATGATTTTCTCAGGGTTAACATCTCAGAGATAAAAATAATAATAGCCAGGCATAGTGGCACATGCCTATAATCCCAGTACTTGGAAGGCTGAGACAGTGGGATTGCAGGTTCGAGGACAGCCTCAGCAAATACTGAGATTCTCATTTTATCAAAATAAGCTAGAATTAATATTCTAATTTCACTCAAAATTTGTATTTATTTTCCTCTAACTCATACATCGACACACACAATTTGAAATTACGAATGCCTGGATGCTTGTTCTATCTCTGTCAAAAACTGCATGGTCTGGGGCCCGTCTCTTAACCTCTCTCAGTCTGCTTCTTCATCTAGTATAATAAGGGAGTGGATAAAGGTCTTTAGGGCTACTTTCAGCTCTGAGACTGTGATCCTCCTACTGGTCCCCAGTAACTAGCAAAGAGAGAATAGAAGGTTATAGTTAGGAAAATTTATCTCCTCAACCTACTATCTACTACATTATTTAAATGTTATCATTTGAAAGCATTGATTTCCACTCCCTACATCTTGCTTATGAATTAGGCATTTCTTAAAAATTATGAGTTCTCATCCATGGTCTTGAACAAAGTACTTCATCTCCTGGGCCTCAATTTCTTCTTGTTAAATTACGGTGATAGAGCCGGGCGTGGTGGCGCACGCTTGTAATCCTGGTACTTGGGAGGCGGAGATCAGATTATCCGGGTTTGCGGCCAGCCTCAGCTACTTAGTGAGGCCCTCCGCAAGTTCGTGAGACCCGGTTTCAAAATAAAGGATAATAAATAGGGCCGGGGGTGTAGCTCAGAGGTAGAACGCCCCTGGGTTCAATCCCCGGTACTGTAAAAAAAAAATTACGGTGATAGAATATGGGTAGGCTAAGACCTCCTAAATTCTAAGTGCTATGACTACATGAAGTAAATGGTCATTTTATGGAAAAAGGAATTTGCTGGATCTTTTCAAAACCTTGCTCTCATCCATCAAACAAAATCATTAGAGAGGATGCACTCCATGAAATATAATTTTCACTTTCCTTCTGCACTTTTTGCCAGCACTTGATCATTTACTGCATGCTGTCATGGGTTTTTTCTCCCCTAAGCTGTCTAGAGAGCAAGGACCATATTCCAAATACTTCATACCCCATTATATTAGTATGTATTAAATGCAATAATATTTGCTGTTATGAGTGAATGAATCTCGTGTTCTATCTTGCAGGGAAGAGTATCAAGTGCCCCTGGGGAGCATGGACAATGGATGAGGGTGATTTGATGGCAATGGCCCGTAGATTAAACTAAAGATGAACTCTGCAGAATTAGCAAGGAGGACAGGAGCTGGAAGATGCTGCCCGTGAGTACTCTCAGCAAAGCCATCTCAAGCTTGGCATCCCATTAAGAGTTGCTTAACATTTAATGTACAACGAATGCCTCCACAATAAAATGGGGGAGCTGTGAGGCAGAAGGAAATTTGGAAGATAGCATTGAGAAAAACAGCTGCCAAGCATTAAGGATGTTAATCTAGTCCCAGCACAGTTTAATAATATGTGCCAAGTGGGTATTCAAAAAATAGTCATGATAACGATAGATGATCATCATCAGTACTTTGGAGGGTGCAAGAGGAAGAATTGGGCTTTAATGCCTTCTGTACTGTTTTTAGCTGTCTCTAACTTGCTTCATCTTTCAGGGCTAATGACGCAGCCATCTGTGTGTTTGGTTTCCCCATCTGCAAAATAGAGATCATATCATTTTCTACAGAAAGTTTGTGGGCTATGCTTTAATAGCCTCCAGTGACACATCATATATAAATACAAAGCAGGCAATAAGAAGCCAGATGCTACCAAGGGAGCAAACTTTAAGATAAGAGAGTATTAAATGTTAAAATTAATTTGGAACTTCTAAGTAATATTCTAATGACTTGAAGTGGTTGACGCAAAGGTACTTATATGGCATTCACTTTATTATTTTTTTTCGCGGTACCGGGGATTGAACCCAGGGGCGTTTTACCTCTGAGCTACACCCCCGGCCCTATTTTTTATACTTTATTTTGAAACCGGGTCGCACGAACTTGCTGAGGGCCTCACTAAGTAGCTGAGGCTGGCCGCGAACCTGGATCCTCTGGTCTCCGCCTCCCGAGTACTGGGATTACAAGCGTGCGCCAACACGCCCGGCCCATATTGCATTCACTTTAGAATTTTAAGTAGATAAGACATAAATTATGAATAAACAAATCCTAGGATGCTTACACTCATTAAACTCAATATCTTTGTATATATTTATCCCAAATATTACGTGGGTTCTAAATTAATTTCTGAAGTAAACTAGCATTATTTAAATTAAACTTCAACAAAGTGGTCATATCTTAAAAGCACTGTAATAAATACAAAAAAGAAGAAAGAAGAAATCTTCCTTGGTTATTCAGAAAATAGGGGAAAGAATAGAATTCAGCTGGGCATGGTAGTTCACACTTGAAACCCCAGTACTTGGGAGGCTGAGACAGGAGGGTCACAAGTTTGTGGCCAGCCTCAGCAACTTAGTGAGGCTCTCAGCATCTTAGAAAGAACCTGTTTCAAAATAAAAAATAAAACAGGGCTGGGGGTGTAGCTCAGAGGTAATCCCCAGTAAAGAAGAAGAAGAGGAGGAGGAGGAGGAGGAGAAGGAGGAAGAGGAGGAGGAGGAGGAGGAGGAGGAGGAAGAGGAGGAGAAGGGAATTCAGACTAGCCCATTATTGCCTAGTTTATACAGCAAAACCAAAGGAATTATCTGAGTAAATTGATGTGATATAAGCATGTCAGTAAAAGCCATTGGTTACTCTGACCCTACCAGCCTAAATTGCTTGTTTCCTCAGTTCTCTTTAATGATGCATATGGTTTCTTCTCTTTTGTTTAGTCTGATGGTGCATTGCCAAATCCAGGCATGCTTGAAAGTTAATTTGTATTTTTATCAAAATAATACATGTATATGGTTTAAAAATATAACTAGAAGGCATGAATCAAGCAGAGTTGCAGAGAAAAGAACCTGCAATAATTTTAGCTGTCTCTTCTGGCATTCACACAACTTCATATTTCTAAATAATACACATATTCTACTCTCTTTTGTATCATCCATTTTGTACACCACTGGGTTGCCTTCTGTCATGGTAGATGAGGATATGATTCTCTTGCACAATCATCTCTATTTCTATACCCTCTCAATGTCATTATGGTTTTGGCTAAATCAAAATCCAGTGTTTATATTAATATACACTAATGTTTACATTAATATGCATTAATATCATTTGCCACCAAGAATTGCAGTCTATTATTGATTGTATTTCCTCTCTCACCTTTTACTTCTCCTGGAGTTAATTATTGCCTTATTGTTTCGTTTTCTTACTTCTCCCTGTATGCATTGCCAATTCTTCCTACACCTCCCAAATACCTTTCTGTGCACCAGGTCCATAGCAATGAGTAATCTATGAGTTGCATGCTTTTCTTAGACACATCCCTCCTAAAGAACTTCATCCTCCTTCTCTCTGTGCTGGTTGCACTCTAGGCCTGACACAAGCACATCATCCTATCTCTTTCCTCCATACGATGCAGAAGCAAGACAACAGAACCTGTTGGCACCTTAATCTAGGATTTCCATACTCCCGAACAGAGGAATCAATTTCTATTCTTTTTAAATTGTTCAGTCTGTGGTATTCAGTTACAGCATCACAGACTAACATATATCTCAAATCATACTGCTCCAACATGAACTGTCGATGTCAACACCTTATACAGCCATCATCCTAAAATCTCCCTTCTCCATCACACTAGGGTTCCCTTTGCCACTCTTCTGTGTCATGTGCCTCACATCTACTCCTGGATTTCTTTTTGTTTTGGAGAAGAATATCCTCTGGTGGCTTGTAGGAAAAGAGTATGTACTCTCATGTGAGAGGAAAATTTTTTTGAAACTTGTATGTTGGAAAATATATTTATTCTGCCTTCACACTTGAAGTTTGGCTGGATATAAAATTCTACATTGAAAATAGCCTTCAATGTTCCTTCAGGATGTTGAAGGCACCATTCTGTATTATCTTATAGCTACTAGTGTTGTTGTTAGGTCCAAAGCCATTCTGGTTCCTCCTCCTTAGTATATCGCCTATTTCTCCTCTCTGAACACTCATAGAATCTTCTCTTTGACCTAGGTATTTTGAAATTTCACAATGACATGGGCCTATATTCATCCATTTTGTTGATACTCAATGATCCTTTTCAATATGAGAATAAGTTCTCCAGTTCTGAGATAGTCTCCTGGATTAGCTCATTGATGGTTTCCTCCTCTATGTTTGTCTCTTCCTTCTTTCTGTAAGTCCTACTGTTTACATGTTGGACCTCCTAGATTCCTTCCCTAATTTTCTTATCTTTTGTGTTTTTCTCTATCTCTTGATCTTCTTGCAATACTTTCTGGGATATTTCTTCAACTCAATTTCCATTGAGTTTTCTTGTTTGTGCTATCAAGTTTTGTTTGTGCTCCCAGGTCCTTTGAATGTTCCCTTTAAGGGCATGTGATATCTTCTTAATGTCTCTCTGAGAATATTAAGGATTGTTTGTTTGTTTGTTTTAAGATTTATTTCTGCATATTCTCTCTTTCCTATGTGTTTGTTTGGGCATCAGCTTTTGATGCTAGACACTTTCCTCAGATGACTGATAATCCTTAGCTGTCTGCTAATGTTTAATTGCTGGGGTAGAAGGGAATATGTTGATTCATAGATTTACAGTGGCTGATCTGGTTGGGTTATTTGTTGGGAAATGTCTAGGGTTAGCACCTTTAGGTCTTTCCTCTTGGGCTAGTCTATCCTCAGAAAAGGCACTTCTGGTCTCCTTCTTGAAGGCTAGAGTCCTGACTGCCAGGGTTCTGGCGGTGGAATGTGGGGAGAAGACTAAGAGGTGTGGGGGGGGATAGGGAATCTGGATGGAGGAGTGGCAGGTGACCTAACAGTTTGGACCAAGACAGCAAAACTAGCTGGACCCTAATTGCTTCTTAAACTACTGTCAACCTTCCCCATTTTATCTCCAGTTCTAAACCTGAAGCAGCTAATACGTTGGCCAAGAATTACCAATTGTCAGATAAAAGCCTCTAGCATAAAAAGTATACTCTACAACAAACCTGCAGATAAGAACTATCCTTAATATCCTCAGAGAAATATTTCATGTCCTTAAAAAAATTTTTTAAAGGTCTTGGGAATTTCTTGAGTCAGCCACTAAGTCAGTTACCACTACACATCTGCTTTCCAGCTGCTAAAATTTGTTACTGTTGTGGAGTCAAATGGAACCAGAGTTCCTCTCCTAATTCCTTGTGTCCATATGGATTTTTTATTTTTATTTTTAACATCTTCAATAGAATTTTGAGGTAGATGTAGATCCCAGACAGGAAGTCAATGGGCTAATCTGAGAATATTATTTTATTGAGATTCTATCCCTAAACAGGAGCAACTTTCTTTTTTTTTAATTGGTGCATTGTAATCATACATCTTGATGGGTTTCAGGGTGGTAGAAGTATACATGCACACATTGGTCAATTAGCACTCCCCTGATTCCCACCCCCTTCCCTCATATTTGTGTATGTACATCCTGTGCATTGGGTGTTTCCCTCTTCCCCCCTCCCATCTCAGTTAGGTTGCCTTCTTTACTCATCTGAGGTTTTCTCCATCTTTGTGCAAATAAGTTAGCTCACATATCAGAGAGTGCTTTCAGCAGAAAAAAAATCACGAAATTCTGACTCAAAATAGTGCACAGAGCATGGAATGTATTGACTCGTATAACTGGAAGTTCATATCATTTAGCAGCCCAGAAATATCATTAAGAACATGTCACCCTGTTTCTCTACTCTGCTGTCCTCTTTTTCACCATCCTTCCAAGGCTGGTTCCCTTTACAGTCATCATGACTCACTGCAGAGTCTGATCTCAAAAGGGGTAATTAATCCATGGAAGCTTCCTTTCTCTTTCCTTAATTGCAGCCCAGCCTGACCCTATCACTCTCCAGTCACTTTCAGATATCAAAGAGTCTAGTCCAGTTTAAAAGCACACTACGACTTCTCATCTAATGCTCTTCCCTGTCCCCAATTTAGACTTGACTTATAACCCAAGGAATCACCACAGGATAAGCATCAACTTCACCTACATCTCACTGTGCCCTATTCTGCTTCTCCTTATTGTCTCCATGGAGTTAGGAGGAAGACTGGGGGGAGAGGGAACTCTCTTCTCCTTGACTGGTGCAGCCACTGTCCTCTCTGGAGGCCTGATTTGTGGTCCTCACTGTACACTTCTCATGTGCCAGTTACGGCTTTGGTCTGGCTACTTTCAACCCCCGCAGCATCCACCCACAGCTTCCTCCCAGATTGGCCAGTGGCCCCATGTCAGGCCAACCTTCCATGTTACCTACTTAACATTTGGAAAAACCACCCATCCTCATCAGTTCACAAGGTGGGTGTGCAAGGTTCCTCCTTTATTTGTCCTGACTTCTCTCTCCAATGACTTTCCCACACCCCAAAATTCACTGCGAGCACATCAGCAAGTCCACTCCCTAATCAGATTTCCAACTGAGGAAAAGAAAGCCAGCCTTGCATTTTCCACCAAGCAGATGTCTTATGACCTAGATAATGTTTAAATTCCTTCTGTCTTCACTCTATGTATAGCCTGGGGGTGTTTGGGGACAGGGAGAGGGTTGGGACAACAGAACTCATCTTGCTACTTCTTAGATGATCATATGAATGTGAGAATTTTAGCTCCTTTTGTCCTCGGCTTTGGAACTTTAGTCATAATCCCAGGACATCAGGGAAGGTCCTACTAAGCATCTTGTTTTACAATCATAAGGTGGCCACCCGGAGAATTCTGGTAAAATGCTTCCTCATTCATATCTAGTAGGAGAAGCTCACTGATGAACCATTCACAGACAGAAATCCTTCAACTGGATCGATAAACTCACAGCAGCATCTACCCACCACACAAAGAGATGCTGTGTGCATGCAGATATGAATGTACCACTTTGAATCTCACTATGAGGTATAACTACAATGCACCAATAAAAATTTAAAAATAAAACAAAACCTGGTAGAGTCCTTTATTTAAAAATAAAATAAACCCAGGTGTGGTGGCGCACACTTGTAATCCCAGTACTTGGGAGGCTGAGACTGGAGGATCCGGGTTTGCGGCCAGCCTCAGCTACTTAGTGAGGCCCTCCGCAACTTAGCGAGACCCTGTTTGAAAATAAAGAATTAAAAAATAGGGCTGGGGTATAACTCGGAGGTAGAAGTCCCTGGGTTCAATCCCCAGTACTGCAAAAAATAAATAAATAAATAAAATAAAACTTGGTATTCTCTTTCAAGGGCTAGGTTTGGGGAAAGAAGTATACCTTTTATCATTTGCCTTTTAAATGCATGCACTTATATTAAATTTCCTCTGGGAGAAACAACCTAGAGGCAGAAGGTAAGAGTTTAATTCTACGTAGACCTTAGGATAGTATCATAAAATAGCATTTATACCAAATCTCCTCCATGATATCTACCAATGGAAAAATACAAAAAGGGGATGAGACTTTTGGCAAAGGAAAGCCAAAACAAATTATAAAATATTTTCATAAGCATGTGTTAATGTAGAATAACAATAGCCTATAAACTTACTAAATTTCACAGTTGAAATTCTAATTCCCTCTTCAAGGTTTGAATACAAATCAATTGCTTCAGTTCACAAACTCAATGTGAAAGAATATAATTTTCTTGCTATGGCTTAATTTTCTTTTTTTTTTTTTTTTGCGGTACCGGGGATTGAACCCAGGGGTGTTCTACCTCCGCGCTACGCCCCCGGCCCTATTTTTTATACTTTATTTTGAAACCGGTATATATATATATATATATATATATATATATATATATCTCACCTGGCTTTCTGTAAATTGTAACTACCTTTGTGAGACCCGAGAGGAAACAGTCTAGCTGCTTCTCCCCAGTTCAACCAAACTGCATAAAATTCAGTTTTCCCTTTTCCCATCATTTGCTTATTTCTTAATGGATGGCCAAATCCAGTCAGCCAGGATCCAGGTAGTTTCCCTGGCCTGGCTGCTAATAGCAATTGCCCAGTGACCCAAGCATGTTGTCACTAAGATGTCCATCCTTCCTAAGTGCGCCTATAGGTTTGATGCTCCTCCTCCTCCTCCTCCTCCTCCTCCTCCTCCTCCTCCTCCTCTTCTTCCTCCTCCTCCTCTTTCTTCCTCCTCCTCCTCTTTCTTCCTCCTCTTCCTCCTCCTCCTCCTCCTCCTCCTCCTCCTC
>PVJS01062488.1:0-10704 GCA_004027185.1 Glis glis | reverse complement strand
CCCCGAAGCCCCGCCCACTGCCTTCCCCAGCGCTCTACCCACTGTCTTTGCCCACTGTCTTCCCCAACACTCGTCCTGAGTCCGTCCTGTGCCTTCTGCATCGGGGCCTCCACACAGAGAAAGCTCCACTATCTCCCAGCCTCAAGCCTATTAAGTTACTGTCTCGAAAAGGAAGACAAAAGAAAAGAGATGGTCCAGAACATTAAAATTTCTGCCACCACTACGCCAGCTGGCCGTCTGCGTGGCTCCCCGGGAGTCAACCACAGCCAATCACATTGCAGGCTCAGCGGGGGGCTTTCCTCCCTGCACCTCCAAGTCACCCAGACAGAGCAACTCTTGGGGTCTAAGGCTCCCGAGAGTTGACAGCCTGCTGGATCTATCTTCCTATCTTCTTATGTTCCTTCCTTCCCTCCCTCCCTCCCTTCCTCCCTTCTTTCCTTCCTTCCTTGTACTGGAGATTGAACCCTGGGGTGCTCTACTACTGAACTACAACCCCAGCCCTTTTACTTTTTGTTTTTGAATGGTCTCACTAAATTACCATGCACTGGCCTCTAACCTGCGATCCTCAGGCCAGTTGCTCAGGAGCTTCCCGCCACTCTCGCCAGCTGAGGGAGGTTGCACCCGAGTGTCTGCCATGCGCAGAAAGCCACTGGGACATGAGCTGCCAGGGTGGGTGCCTCCTGCAGCCACTCCTCCCATGACCCGCCCCCTCCCTCCACCCCTAGCCAGCCTCTGCTGGGGGGACATTTGGGTCAGTGACAAATGTGTTTATATTCGTGGCCCTGGCCTGCACTCGGGGCTCGTGGCTGCTTCTGCCCCGAGCGCTCTGGCTGTCCTCCAGCTTGACTGAGGGGTCCTGGGGACAGAGTCTGATTCCAGCACTTTCCAAGCCTACCATGGCATTTTCCCATGCAGAAAGCCCGCTGTTCTGTGCTGACCCTTGGGAGCCCCTGCCCGCGGCCTCAGGCTGCTGAGAGGAAGAGGAGGGAGGGTGTCAGGCCCGTGGCCACCAGCCAGGAGGGCTGGGGCTGTCCACGCAGCAGCTGCCCACTCCCGCATCGCCCCGGGCCTCCGGAATCGGCCTTTTTCTGTTTGATTTATACGTCAGGGCTGGGGGGCTCAGAGTTGGAATGAAACAGAGGGAAAGAGAACGTCGATGGGAAGCAACCTATTTTTGAAAACTGGGAGCTGATGCCAGGAGATTAGGTTCTGTTTGTCTTGGCTGATGGGCTTGTTTTAAAAAAACAAAACGAAACAAAAAAAATTCCACAGCTCCCCCCTCCCACACACATGCACGCACGCGCGCGCGCGCGCACACACACACACACACACACACACACACACACACACAAAGTATTCCTGCTGTCTGGGTCTGCTCCGACTGTCTGGAAGCATCTTGGCTTTGTTCAGCTCACTGCCTTCTGCCAGGAGCTCAGTTCTGTCCAGAGCAAACCCCACTGTCAGCAGGAATTCCAACGCTGACACAGCACAAAGCCGCCTCAGGAGGCTCTCCATTGCCTGTCTTTCTTTCTTTCTTTTTGGTACTGGAGGTTGAACCCAGAGGCGTTCTGCCTCTGAGCTAAACCCCTAGCCCCCTATTTTATTTTTTATTTTGAAACAAGTTCTTGTTAAGTTGCTGAGGCTGGCCTTGAACCTGCGATCCTCCGGTCTGGGATGGATCAAGTCCTGGGATGAAGGTGTATGCCACCATACCTAGCTGGCTCTCTCTCTGTTTCTGAACTGCCTTGGGATTCCTGTGCATCTGGGTAATGCCTGCCTGAGCCCTTCCTGCAGGCTGCGGGCAGAGGCCGATGACACAGGGTCCGTGGAGTGCAGCTCACAGACAGTTGGCACTGCGGGTCAGGAGTGAGGACTGAGAACTGGAGAGAGGCCTCTGGGGCTCCACACAAGCTGGGCCAAGGGTACTCTGCTCAGCTTCAAGAGCAGCCTGATGCCAGGTATGGTGGCACACGCCTGTAATCTCAGCACTTAGAAGGCTAAGACAGGAAGATCTCAGGTTTGATGGCAGCCACAGCAATTTAGTGAGACCCTCAGCAACCTAGTGAGACCCTGTCTCAGAATAAAAAATAAAAAAGGGCTGAGGGTGTAGCTCAGAGGTAGAATGTCCCCGGGTTCAATCCCTAGTACCAAAAAAAGAAAGAGCAGCCTGATGTCCAGGTCACGTGGACCCAAGCTGTCTCCTTTACTGTCTCCTCCACTGCAGGGGACATAGCTCCTGCGTCTCTGTGGCCCTAGGGCTGAGCTCCGTGCTGGACCCAGTACAGGCCTCCACCCACCGTCACCTCCATCGGAGCCGATGGCCTTGGAGCAGGAGCGGGCACTCCAAGAAGCAGCTCGGGGCCAGGCTGAGCCACAGGGCACACACTATCCTGAAGGGCAGGGCCATCGGGAACACGCTTCCCAGGTAGCCGAGGTGTGCCCGCAGCGGGGTGGGAGATGTGACACTTGGGAGGCCGAGACCAGTGACCGGGCGCCAGATGGAAATAGCAGGTGACAGAGCCACCCGCACCAGGTCGCCACGCCGGTCTGGCCCCTGACCGACTGTCCACTTGTGCGTGTTGCCGGCTGCTGGAAAGAGCTGCGGTTCACAGCCTCCCCTCCACTCCTCCAGAAGGCCCCCGCTGCTGAGGGCAGTGCCGCTGCCATTGTCTATACATGTCAGAGCCATCGAGGCTGGCAGGCTGGAGATCGGGTCACTGGCTCTGGGCCCTGAATCTTCCAGCCCAAGGGTGGGACACAGGCTGGCTCGCTCCTGGTCCCTCTCCTGCCCCGCGCAAGATCTGTGGGCTGGGCTGGGGCTGAGTGGCAGAGCCCTCTCCTAGCACGCACAGGGTTCTGCATTTGATCCCCAACATTGGAAAGCAAATTTGAGGGGTGTCCAGAAGCAGGGAGGCAGGACCCCTGATGGGAGCCCCCAGCCTGGGCCTCCTTAGCATTTGAAGAGAATAGAAGCGTCAAGTTCATCTCAGTCTCAGGAATTCCTGCTTCAGGGCTCAGGGCGACCAGAAGGGATACTATGCACCATGAAGGCCCAAGAGGCCTTGCAGCACGACATCTATGACCTAACACTGAGCAAACAGAGCCACACGCAAAATGTGCACATGGCACTGTCTCCGCCTGATTTTAAACAAACACAGCAAGCCAGCTGAAAGAAAATACAATGAGCTGGGCATGGCGCCATACACCTGTCATCCCAGTACTTGGGAGGCTGAGATAGGAGTACCACAGGTTGGAGGCCAGCCTCAGCAATTTAGCGAGGCCCTCAGCAACTTAGTGAGACTCTATTTCAAAATAAAAAAAATACAAATGGCTGGGGTGTAGCTTGGAGGTGGAAGGCCCCCCAGTACAAAAAAAAAAAGCGGATAAAGAAAAAAAATTGAAATGTCTACAGTGATTATTGTGGATGCTTGGGTTAAAGAAAGTGATTTCCTTTTCCTTTTTTTTTTTTTTTTTTTTTTGCGGTACCAGGGATTGAACGCAGGGGCGTTCTACCTCCGCGCTACACCCCCGGCCCTATTTTTTTTATGCTTTATTTTTGAAACCGGGTCTCACGAAGTTGCAGAGGGCCTCGCTAGGTAGAGAGGGAGAGAGAGAGAGAAAGAGAGAGAGAGAGAGAGAGAGAGAGAGAGGAGAGAGATCGATCGCGCGCGCACATGCGCGCTGAGGCTGGCCGCGAACCCGGATCCTCCGGTCTGTGCCTCCCAAAGTACTGGGATTACAAGCGTGCGCCACCACGCCCGGCTTCTTTTTTTCTTGATGGGCATGTATTCTACAATTGGTACTTTATAATTATTATTTTTAGTAGTAGTAGTAATAGTAGTAGTAGTAGTAGTAATAGTACTGGGGATTGAACCCAGGGGCATTCTACCCCTGATCTACACCCCTAGCCCTTTTTAATTATTTATTTATTTATTTATTTATTTATTTATTTATTTATTTATTTATTTTGTGTGTGTGTTGCTGGGGATTGAACCCAGGGGCATTCTACCCCTGATCTACACCCCTAGCCCTTTTTATTTATTTATTTATTTATTTATTTATTTATTTATTTATTTATTTTGTGTGTGTGGTGCTGGGGATTGAACCCAGGGGCATTCTACCTCTGAGCTACACCCTCAGCCCTATTTTTAATTTTTATTTTGAAACAAGGTCTTGCTAGGTTGATGAGTCTCACTACTTGCTGAGGCTGTCCTCGAACCTGCAATCCTCCTGTCTCAGCCTCCCAAGTACTGGGATTACAAGCGTGCACCACCACGCCCGGCTTCTATTCTTTTATTTTGAAGTAGGGCCTCACTAAGTTGAGGAGGCCATAAACCTGCAATCCTGCTGTCTCAGCCTCCCAAGTATGGGGATTACAAGCTTGGCCACCATGCCCAGCTTTATTTTTATTTTGAAACAGGGTCTCGCTAAGTTGATGAGGCTAGCCTTGAACCTGTGATCCTCCTGTCTCAGACTCCCAAGTACTGGGATTACAGACTTCTGTCACCACACCCAGCCACAATTGGCACTTTATAATCAAGAAAAAAATATAAAGGAAAATAAAAGAGAGAGAGGATGGTATCGACCTCTGCCAGTCCCTAGGAAGCATGCGTGAGGCTGAGTGTGAGCCGATGTGGGCTTAGTCCCTCTCCACAGCAGCACCACCAGACTGTCGGGTCTCATGGCTGTGTCCCCAAGTAGGGTCCTGCCACACTCTGCCGCAGTGGTGCTGCCACCGCAGGCCCTGTGCCCAGCCCTGTGCTCAGCCCAGCACTTCCACAAGACAAGGCTCTCCTTACCTGCAGCAACTCCAGGTCAGACGAATCTTCCTGCCCAGGCACCATCTCTGTCAACATCTCGGACATGACTTTTGTGTTTCCCCGGACAACGTCCAGCTCGCTCCGCAGCCTGGCGATCTGCAGGGGCCACCGGAGGAAAACGGGAAGGAGTGGTCAGGGAGCCTGCACCAGGAACAGCAGGGCTGGCTGGCCCTGCAGGCTGGGGACAGTCCCGTCTGCTGTGAGATCCGGGTCACGCTTCTGAACGTGACCTGCAGGAACCGCTTCCTCGTCTCCCTCCACCTGCCTGTGAGGGGACCGCAGCTCAGCAGCTCGGTGAGAACTGAACGGGGGAGCGAGGCCATCCCAGGGGCCCTGGTCACCCACAGTCTGTCATTAATATCTCTCTGCTCATGACATGAACTGAAGAGCAGTGTGCAGCAATGAGGGCTGGGCAGGAAGCTAGCTGGGCAGCCTCAGCCCTTGCACCCCGGGACCTTTCGTAGGAACTTAGCCTGGCAGGACCTCCATTTCTGCTATTTATTTATTTATTTATTTTTATTTTTTTGGCAGTACTGGGGATTGAACCCAGGGGCATTCTACTTCTGGGCTACACCCCCAGCCCTATTTTTTATTCTTTATTTTGAAACAGGGTCTCACTAGGTTGATGAGAGTCTCACTACTTGCTGAGGCTGTCCTCGAACCAGCAATCCTCCTATCTCAGCCTCCCAAGTACAGGGATTGCAAAAGCGTGCACCACCATAGCCAGCTTGATGTTTCAGTTTATTTATTTATTATTTATTTATTTATTCATTTATTTTGCCAGGGATTGAACCTAGGGGCATTCTACCTCCGAGCTACATCCCCAGCCCTATTTTTTATTCTTTATTTTGAAACAGGGTCTCACTAAGTTGCGGAGGGCCTCACTAAGTAGCTGAGGCTGGCACGCTTGGGATTACAAGCGTGCACTACGACGCCCGGCCTATTTATTTACTTGGTACTGGAGATTGAGCCCAGAGGCGTTCTACCCCTGAGCTATACCCCCAGCCCTATTTTTTTTTTCGGTACCGGGGATTGAACGCAGGGTCGTTCTACCTCCGCGCTACGCCCCCGGCCCTATTTTTTTATGCTTTATTTTTGAAACCGGGTCTCACGAAGTTGCGGAGGGCCTCACTAGGTAGAGAGAGAGAGAGGGAGGAGAGAGATAGATCGATCGATCGATCGATGGCTTCTGTACACTGTAAAGGTGGCAGACAACCGGCAGGCCTCCCTGTGCCCCGAAGTACTCCAAGTACCTGTTCTGAGTTGGCCGTGATGGGCCCAGTCACGCTGAGCGCCGGGGCCTGCGGAGTGGAGTAGGAAGCAGGAGAAGGCGAGGAGTAGGAGCCGGTGCTTGTCCTCTGCTGCGACTGGGACCTGGGTATGGTCGAGGCTGGATCTACTTCTGGGACGCTCTGGAAAGGCGACAACAAAGTCTTAGGTTCAGCTGGGCTGCCTGTGCAGCCAGGCCCAGCCCCTCCCGAGCCTGAGCTGTGCTTTCCGTCAGAGTGCAGGGAACCCCCTGGGCCAGCCCAGCCTCTCCATCTGGGAAGGGGGCCACCAGGGTCCCCTCCACTGACCTCACAAGGAGTGTGTGGCAGAACAACTGAAGCAACTCAGAAAGTCCACGGAGACTGCTCTGAGGACATCTGGGCTATGGTTCCATTATTAATTAATTAATTAATCTTGTTACTGGAGATTGAACCCAGCGGCATTCCACCTCCGACCTACACCCTCGGCCCTTTTCCTTTTTTTTTTTTGTGGTACTGGGGATTGAACCCAGGGGCATTCTACCTCCGAATTCACCCCCAGCCCTATTTTTTATTCTTTATTTTGAAACAGGGTCTCACTAAGTTGCGGAGGGTCTCACTAAGTAGCTGAGGCTGGCTGCAAACCTAGATCCTCCTGTCTCAGCCTCCCAAGTACTGGGATTACAAGCGTGCGCCACCATGCCCGGCTTCCTTTTTTATTTTGAAACAGGGTCTCACTAAGTTGCTGAGGGCCTCGCTAAATTGCTGAGGCTGGCCTCAAACCTGCAATCTCCTGTCTTAGTCTCCCCAGTACTGGGATTACAAGCATGCGCCACCACGCCCAGCTCCATGGTTCTGTTATTAAAACCACCTCAGGGTCTGAGTGGGGGATGATTGTTAGGAAGTTTTGCTAACCCTGAATCCTTGTTTGGCAACATGAGATTACCGTTTGGGCCTTTACAGGGAGACTAATATAAATAGCAATTAGGCAATTTACCCAATGTTCTTGGTAATTACAGTAACAGCAACACTGTTAAGTGTCATCATTAGAAGAACAAAGCAGGTTACGCTTATTCTACAAAGCATAGCAAGGAGTTTGGAGGGATCATAACGAGAACAATGCTTCACAAAGTGCAGTTCTCCCTGCCCTGCCCTCCCCGTGGGCATCTCAGATCACCTCACGAACACCTGCGCACGGTGCGCTGTCCTCCCCGAGGCCCCCCCATTTCAGAGATGGGCAGATGGGGGCCAGCAAGGCCGCGTGACCCACTCTGCCTGAGTCAGGAGCTGATTCCCAGCCGATGGAGGGACTGGCTTCCCTGGGAGACCATGAATGGCGTCACCTGTGTGTGTGTGCAGGTGTGTGTGCGCGCGCGCGCGCGTGTGTGTGTGTGTGTGTATGTTACTAAGGATTGAACCCAGGGGTGTTTTACTTTGGACTAAACCAGCCCTGTTATTTTATATTTTATTTTGAAACAGGGTCTTGCTAAGTTGCTGAGGGACTCACTAAGTGGCTGAGGCTGGCTTTGAACCTGTGATCCTCCTCCCAAGTCCCAAGTCCAAGCCTCCCAAGTCCTGAGATTATAGGCAGGCACTACCATGCCCAGCTTGTATATGCTTTTAATTCTTTTTTTTTTTTTTTTTTTTTTTTACTAGGGATTGATCCCAGGGGCATTCTACCTCTGAGCTACACCCCTCATCCCTTTTTATTTTTAGTTTTGAAACGGGATCTTGGTAAGTGGCTGAGGGTCTCACTACATTGCTGAGGCTGGCCTCCAACCTGGGATCCTCCTGTCTCAGCCTCTCAAACACTGGGATTATAGGCATGCGCTGCTGTACTGGGCCTACATGCTTTTAATTCTGAAGTGTGGAGTTGCTCAGCAAGGTGCCCCTACACGGGCCTTTCCTCTGAATCCCACTGCAGACAGAATTCAAGGATGCCTGAACTGATGCTCAATGCTCATAGCTCAAAATACGTTTAGATCTATTTGTCTGGGCTGGAGCTCAGTGTAGAGAGTATGCTCAGCAGGCATGAGCCCTAAGTTCCATCCCCAGCACAATAATAATAATAATAATAATAATAATATAATAAAAGCCCATGAGGTGGGGCATGCTTGTAATCCCAGTATTTGGGAGGCTGAGACAGGAAGATTGCAGGTTCGCGGCCAGCCTCAGCTATTTAGTGAAGCCCTCCGCAACTTAGTGAGAATCTATTTCAAAATAAAAAGTAAAATAGGGCTGGGGGCCGGGCGTGGTGGCGCATGCTTGTAATCCCAATACTTGGGAGGCGGAGACTGGAGGATCCGGGTTCACGGCCAGCTTCAGCTACTTAGTGAGGCCCTCTGCAACTTCGTGAGACCCGGTTTCAAAATAAAGTATGGAAAATAGGGCCGGGGGTATAGCTTGGAGGTAGAATGCCCCTGGGTTCAATCCCCAGTACCACAAAAAAAAAAAAAAAAATAGGGCTGGGGTGTAGCTTGGAGGTAGAATGCCCCTGGGTTCTATCCCCAGTACTGAAAAAAAAAAAAAAAAAGAAAGAAAAGGAAAAAAAAGGGCTTGGGGTGTAGTTCAGTGGTATAATGCCCCTGGGTTCAATCCCCAGTACCAAAAAATAAATTAGTTAGGTGTCATGGTGCATGCTTGTCATCCCAGTACTTGGGAGGCTTAGACAGGAGGATTGTGAGTTCTAGGCCAGCCTGGGCAACTTAGCAAAACTCTGTCTCAAAAAAAAAAAAAAAAAAAAAAAAAAAAAAAAAAAAAAAAAAAAAAAAAAAAAAAAAAAAAAAAAAAAGGCTGGGTGCATAGCTCAGAGGAAAAGCAGCCCTGGGTTCAATCCCCAGTGCCATAAAAAAAAAATCCATTTGACTTGCACAGTTAAAAAAAAAAAAGTGAAAGCTACTCTTTGCCCAAGTAACTGTCCCTGTGTGCTGCTCCGAGGCGTCTGGTGCTGCTGGGAACAGGGACAGATCCCACACCTCCGCAGCCTGGAACACACCACCGTCACTTTGTCATCAGTCAACCAACTGTCCCACTCCTGCCTTCCCCTTGTTATTAATGAGAAATACCCGGGGGCTTTAAGAACGCTCAATGACAAGCTGAATAATTCAAAGGCAGCAGCAGAAGGGCGGTGGCAGCGGCTTGGCTCGCTCGGTTCAGCGGCAGGTCTTTCTAGAAAATGCCAGCTGGACGCTTACCCGCTGCGGGGTGTGGATGGGAGACAGAGCGTCCAGGTCGGCCATGGGGAATTCCACCCCCTTCCTCTTCAGCTCCTCATATATGTGTACGACGCCCGTGAGGTCAGGGCTGCTCCGAAAGGCATCAGCCCACGCCTGCAAGGAGAGAGGAAGGACTGTCAGACAGGGGTGCCCACCCAGGGCTGTCAGGGTGCTGGAAAGTCAGCCGAGGTCTCTGATGCGAAGCACACTGGCAAAACCAATTTTGTTCTAATCCTCCCGCGATCGCCGCCACTACACGAAATCCTGGTTTTCGATGGTGCTGCTGAGCGTGAACAGACACACGAAACTCACTTCAGCAGGTATTTCCTGGAAGCAGAGGCAGGGAGATAACACCTAGGCACGGTGGGGCAGCCTAAGAAGGCATCTTCTCCTAATGGCGAGGAAATCAATGCGGGGACTGGTGAGTTAGAGGAGTGGAAGGCTCGGCTCGATGCCTCCCAGCAGGACGCCCGCCCTTCTGGTGCAGGCGGGAATCTTAGGCAAATTGAGCAGAAACAAAGGAGAAATTGGTGTGTGACCAGAAATCACCCGCTAACTCTAGGTTTCCTTAGTTGATCAGACTACTAATGCTAAGATTGCTGAGCCCGGCCCTGGGTTTTGTTTTTGTTTTTTTGTTTCTTTATACTGGGAACTGAACCCAGGGGTGTTCTATCTCTGAGCTAGCTATACCCCAGCCTTTTTTTTTTTTGAAACAGGGTCTCACTAAATTCCCCAGGCTGGCCTCAAGCCTGCGATCCTCCTGTCTTAGCCTCTCGAGTACCAGGATTATAGGTATGCGCCATTACGCCTGGTTTATGAAACTGTTCTTAAAAAATATAGAGAGAGAGCCAGGTGTGGTGGCGCACGCTTGTAATCCCAGTACTTGGGAGGTGGAGACAGGAGGATTGCAGGTTCAAGGCCAGCCTCAGCTACTTAGTGAGGCCCTCCACAACTTAGTGAGACCCTGTTTCAACATAAAGAATAAAAAATAGGTCTGGGGGTATAGCTTGGAGGTAGAATGCCCCTGGGTTCAATCCCCAGTACCGCCAAAAAAAAAATTATATATATATATATATATATATATATATGCTAGGCAAGTGCTAACCACTGAACTCCACCCCAGCTCCTACACTATAATCCCAGTACTTGGGAGGCTGAGACCAGAGGATCCGTGTTCGCGGCCAGCCTCAGCTACTTATGAGGCCCTCCGCAACTTAGTGAGACCCTGTTTCAAAATAAAGAATAAAAAATAGGGCTGGGGGTGTAGCTTGGAGGCAGAATGCCCCTGGGTTCCATCCCCAGTACCACACACACACACACACACACACACACACACACAAAATATATATATATATATATATATACATACACACACACACACACACACACAATATATATATATATATATATATATATATATAT
>PVJS01062487.1:0-10725 GCA_004027185.1 Glis glis | reverse complement strand
TGGTGAGTCTTGCCACAGCCCTGCCTCCTACGGAGTCTGCGTGAATACACGCACGACGTGGCAAAAGCTTCAAGGAAGTATGCCCGTAGAAAAGGTGGCCTGGCAAAATCCTCTGTTTTCTTGGCTATTCTCTCTTTGCTGTAAATGCCACGGCCTTGCCTCCTACGGAGTCTGCGTGAATACACGCACGACGTGGCAAAAGCTTCAAGGAAGTATGCCCGTAGAAAAAGGTGGCCTGGCAAAATCTTCTGTTTTCTTGGTTGTTCTCTCTTTGCTGTAAACTTCTTGTATTCTCTTAATCTTTAACAGGTATGGCTCAGTGAGCGCAGTGTTTTGTTCAAAATCATCAACTGTGCCTTATGAGAAAAATAGACGGGTCTTTCCCAGGAATGTGACTTTGGCCCTGAACGCTCCCGTGTAAGGGCAAAGGGGGCTTAAGAATAATTGTAGATGGGTTACAACAGGTAGAACTTTTTGTGGAAACTTCATAGAAATGGTTTTAGGGATGGTTTGAAAGAGATTTAGAAATTTGGAACAAAGAGAATTATAGACGTTTAAAGTAAGAAAGCAATAACAGGTACTAGGTTAAACATTAAACTCTTGCCCTGTAGCCATAACCTCAATTTCCCACTATAGTTTAGGTACAAAAAACCGCGTTTGGCAGCTGTCCACAGCATTATGCAAAACAAGACGTATGCTCTGACGTGCCCATGACATTATGCCAAACAAGACGTATGCTCTGACATTTATTTGCTCTTATTGCTTTGCATTGTTACTTTTTAGAAATTATTAAGAAATCATTAAGATTGTATAAATTGTAGACATAAACAATGATCAGCTGATTATGTATTCTGTTTCCTTAATCATTGTGTATAAAATCCTTGCCTGAAGCTTTGCAAAATACACTCAGATACAACTTCCTTGAGTTGTCTGTGTCTGTTTGTCACATCATCGCCGACTCCTTGCCCACCATCCCGAGACCCCTGTCCCGTCGGTCTCAGTTTCCCGGCTGAGCTGGTCTGTTGCAGAGTCTTGTGGAAGCACACAGCATTCTTAGAGGATCCTGGGGCTAGGGCAGTTTCCTGCCCCATCTCTACAAGTAGGGGGTGCTTTCTTCTATCCTTCCAGAAACAAGGGGTCTCCATCCATGCCAGGGGCAATAAGGTATGGCTCTCCTCTCCCAGCAGCTTAAGGATTTTGCACCTTATAAGAAAAGGGTGAGCCAGGTGTTGTGGAATACTCCTGTAATCCCAGTACTTGGGTGGCTGAGACAGGACGATTGCAGGTTTGAGGACAGCCTCAGCAACTTAGTGAGATCCTCAGCAACTTAGTATGACCCTGTTTCAAAATAAAAAAAAAAACAGGGTATAGCTCAGAGGTGGAATGCCCCTGGGTTCAATTTGAAGTACCAAAAAAAAAAAAAAAAGGAGAGAGAGAGAGGTGTGGCAGGGACATGGGATTACATATTTTTCCATGTCTGCATCTCCTTGGAAGGTTCTCTTTAGTTTCCTGCCTGCCACCAGTCTCAGTGTAAAAGAGCGTGTGAGTATAAATTCCTCTGGAGCCTAGATATCCTGGGTGTTCTGTAATGTCATGTTGGTCCACACTCAACCTTTGGCAAGTTCTTAAAATTGCATCTGATTACTTTCTACTCACTTGTATGTCCATTGCCTGGATCCAGTCCTGGCATCCCTCAACTTGGGGGGTAGAGGGTGGGTGAGCTCATCCCTCCTTGGGATCCAGGCTACCTAGTTGACCTGTGACCTCAGCTCCAAATGTTCATGCTTGCTCTTTCCACTCTCACCTCATCCTACCTCTCTCTTCATTTTGCCTAGAGCACACTGCCTCCAGACAGCTCCATGGCTCACTCTCTACCTACTTCAAGTCTTGGCTCAAACGCACCTTTTGAGAGAGGCCTTCCCTAATCCGCTCTTTTTAAATTTGCAACCTCTCACCTCTACTCCAACTCATTCTCATTTGCCTTTCTTGTTCTTTTCTTTCCTTAAACAAATGAATAGATATTAATGCTATTTAGTGAGAAGTAATTTTTTTATTTTATGGCAGAAGTAATTTTTTATTTTATGTTTGTTTTCTGGAGAAAATCAAGAATGATGAGTTCACCTGTTGAACATTTGTGGTACTGTCAAGTGGACAACTGAATGTACTGGTTGGGAACTCAGGAAGGATGTCAGGTCTGGAAATATACAAGCTCTAGTGTAAATTTTATATCTTTCAGAGGCAAAAATAGTTCTTGCCTTTACCCTATTATCCAACTACTACAGTTCATTGTATCTATTCTCTACTTCTATTCAGCCACTTTTTCCTTAAGCACTGACAAGATTTTTCTCCTGTTTGGTGTGGTAACTCTACTTTGACCTACTGCTTAGTTCAGCAGATCACATCGTCTTATATTTTGGATGGGAGGGAGATGTACAAGTGGGTAATAAAAATTGGGGCACTTGAAAAACACATCTCATTCCTTTTGTAGAAGTTAAAAGTGCTCTAAGATTAGACTCTTCAGTCTTGGATATTCAGTATTGCTGAATGTCTTTAAAAAATCAACTTCCAACTCCCTGTCAGCTAAAAATAACAGTAGATTCCCAGTCTCCTCTACTAACATTTTTTCAAGGTTAACTTTGTGGAAGAAGAAAATAGCAAAGGCTTGCTGAAGTTAGAATTTCAGGGTATTTAGGGAGTGTGCAGGAAGGTGAAATGCTGAAGGAGGCAGAAAGTACAGATGTTATTTATATCTTTATCACAGAATTCTTTTCAAAATATATAAAAGGAGTTTTAAAAATTTTTAAATGAATTGCCAATGTGTCTGGCACAATCTTGGATGGTAGTATTCAATAAAAAGTTGTTGAAAAGCCTGCTCATTTTAAATCTCACATAGTTTTCTCCAAGTGAATGTTGAAAACATGGGATTTAGAATAAGAAGATCTGGACTCAAGTGGCTGAGTGACTTACTAGCTAAGTGACATCTCACCAACCACTTCCCCTCTGGGCTCTGCAGGGACCAAGGAAAGGTCAGTGAGAGGCACATATGCCAATGATCAGCAGTGATAAAGGCCTGTGCAGATATATGTGAGATCTAAGACAATGATTCCTAGGCAGGAATTTATATTAACACCACTTGAGTAATTCCTCAGTATGTTGTTTTTCTTATCTGTCAAGTGGGATGATAATCCTACTTTAAGCCGATAATCCATGGTTTAAGGGGAGTAAAAGAGATAATGTATATAAAGGCACTTAGCCTCATTGCCAAAACCGTTTAGGCATTTATCTGGTTTTAAGAATTGCAAAACAGTATCTAGCCAAATGTTTACCCCGAGAATGCATTTTTCACTGTATACAGGTGAAGTACCAGTAAGAGGCTCATTCTTCTGGCAGTGACAGGAAAGCAGGCACTGGCTAGGAGTGTGGCTGACCTGCTGCTCTTCCCACCATGGGTGATGCAGCGAGCTCCTTCCTGCTTCCTCGTCTTCACTCTGCACTTTCCCCAAGGGAGACTGAATTTCAATCGGATATAATTTAAGTCCTTTGATGGTTCTTGTGTGTGCTCACAAAAAACAATATGGTGGTTCAGAGATATTTTTAAGGATGTCAATAGCCTGGTTACAATGAATGTTCCCAATTTTCACATTGGTGGAATAAAGACTGATTGACATTGTTAGAGAGATCTTGAAGGAGAATGGAAAGAGTGAAAGCTCCAGGCCTGTAGGTATGATAAGATATTTTCAGGGAGTGAACAGGTGAACCAAGGAGAAATTGTTGGCACATTTAGTAAATGGACGAGCAGTGAGGCCCAGTGATTACAAACATGGGCCTTACCACCAGACTATCTTGAGTTCTGGTCTTAACACTTTCTGAATGTGTGACTGTGAGCAAAGTTAATCTTTTTAAATTAGTTTCTTTATCTGTATATGGAGGATTAAGATGAAATATACCTCTCAAGGGTTTATTTTAAATGAGGATTAAGATAATGCATGTACATGCTTAGCAGCCATGTAGTAAAAGCCAGCAATGATGAAGAAGACGAGAAGGAGAAAGGCACATATGGTTTCTGATGTGGTTTAAATAAAAAGTTAAAGCTAAATAATCCCAACAATGTGTTATCATATAACGATCTATTACACCTATGACAGTAGGGGGTGAATGGGTGGGGGGACCTCTAGGCTAGTCCTTTGTCAGAAACACAAAGAAAACACTGGCTATCACAACAAAAGCTATTGGGAATTAAACAGAGAGCATTTCCCCATAATATACTGCAGGTGACTACCCTTAAAAAAGAAGAAAAAAAAGATAGGAAGTTACAGAAAAAGAAATTGGAATTAGATCCATAGAAAGGCAAAAGTGAGGATGGATGGGACAATGGGACAGACTAAAATGAATGGGATGACACACATGAGAAACATGAAGGCTGAAAAAGGATATATTAAATATTTTTATAATGTAAATATTTGAATAAATCTTGAAAACCAGAAATATTCCCCACTCTGGAGCTTAGAGATATATTTATAAGAAAATGCGATTTCATCATTGCAGTGCCCATTCCTGGGTCTTAGACACCTAGTCTAAGACACATAGTGTACAGACCATCAACGGCCACACTTGGCATCAGATTAATTAAAAACGATAGAAGGACAGAAAAAATAGTAGCATGCTGACAGCATAGCAGAGTTTTGTTTTCCTTGGGAACCTGTACAGTAGTTTTGGGGCTAGACTCTGGCCCCCCTCAAATGACAGCTCAGATGCAAGAGACTGAGACTTCTATAGATGGATGCAATAGCCACCCTAGCTTAGAAATCATGTCCCAAGCCGGGCGTGCTGGCACACACTTGTAATCCCAGTACTTGGGAGGCTGAGACAGGAGGATCACAGGTTTGCAGCCAGCCTCAGCAACTTAGTGAGGCCCTCTGCAACTTAGTGAGACCCTGTTTCAAAACAAAGAATAAAAAATAGGGCTGGGGGGTGTAGCTCGGAGGTAGAATGCTCCTGGGTTCAATCCTCAGTACTGTAAAAAAAAAAATCATGTCCCAAAGAAAAACCAATACCCTTGTGACAGTGTCAGCCTTTGGGTCCCTGTAAAGGACATTCATGGTTATAAAGTTCTTTTACTCAAAGAATCTCAAAGCTATTGCTTCCTACCAGGCATTTACAGTTCTTCCCAGTCCAGACACAGCTAGCCAATCAAATGTCGTTTTATCATATTATCATTTTACACCACAGCAGAGTTGCCTGGTGACACAGCTGACATTCCACATTCACCAGCTTTCCAGGGAACTGAGCAAGAAGCAGCTCAACCCAAGGCCAATTTCTCATGCAAAAGGAGAAAAAGGGTTTTGCTAAACTTTTACTCAGGAGCATCATTAATCTTAATCTCAGTGTCTTACTTTTTTTTTATGGCACTGAGGATTGAACCCAAAGGCATTCTACCTCTGAGTTACACCCCCAGCCCTATTTTATTTTTTATTTTGAAACAGGATCTCACTAAGTTGCAGAGGGCCTCCCTAAGTTGCAGAGGCTAGCCATGAACCTGTAATCCTCCTGTCTCAGTCTCCCAAATACTGGGATTACAAGTGTGCGCCACCACGCCCAGCTCTCAGTGTCTTACTTCTAAAGACAGTACTAGCAAGAAATAGAAATGAATTTAGATAAATCTACAAGTAGTACATAGTAGCTTTTTTAGAAATAAGCAAATAGCTAGTCTATAAAGTTGCTTTCATACAGAAATATAATATCTGCTCAATATTACAAACCTTAAGACTGCTATTAGGAATAAGCTGTTAAGAAGAATGGATGAGCTGGGCGTGGTGGCGCACGCTTGTAATCCCAGTACTTGGGAGGCTGAGACTGGAGGATCTGGATTCACCGGCAGCCTCAGCTACTGAGCGAGGCCCTCCGCAACTTAGTGAGACCCTGTTTCAAAATAAAGAATACAAAATAGGGCTGGGGGTGTAGCTCGGAGGTAAAATGCCCCTGGGTTCAATTCCCGGTACCACACACACACAAAAATAAAGAATAAAAAATAGGGCTAGGGTAGATTCAGAGGTAGAATGCCCCTTGGTTCAATCCCTAGTACCACCCCCCCCCAAAAAAAAAAGAATGGATGAAAGCTCTGCTTTCATTCTGGATCGTTTCTTTGTGAACAAGGATCAGAGCAGGGACGGCACTCCCCTGCCTCTGGTGTTTTTGTATTCTCATCTTTTTATAATTAACAACAACAATAACATCATCATCATCATCATTATTGTGGTACTGGGGATTGAACCCAGGGTATTCTACCTCCAAGCTACACCCCCAACCTCTTTTGTTTTTTGTTTTGAAACAGGGTCTCTCACTGAGAGTCTTGCTAAGTTGCTGAGACTGGCCTTGAACCTATGATCCTCCTGCCTCAACTTCCCAAGTACTGGAATTACAGGTGTGCGCTACTGTGCTTGGCTTAATGTTCATTTTAAAACTATAAACTATGGTCTATTCAGTGTAGAGGTTAGTCTCTAGACTAAAAGGGTCCTCCAAGTGCCCAATACAATTAACTAAGGTTCAGCAAATCATGAAATTTCAGAACACAAAGATCGAGAGACCAGAAAAGTTTCTAGAGAGAACATGTCATTATATAAAGGAAGAAGAAAAACATTTTCAGACAGGAAAAATTAGAATATTAAAAAATATATATTTCAAAACATTTAGAAGGGAGAACACTGAATGTTCTCAACACAAATGACAAATGTGTAGCTGGGCGTGGTGGTGCACACCTATAATCCCAGTACTTGGGAGGCTGAGATGGGAGGATCACAGGTTTGCAGCCAGCCTCAGCTACTTAGTGAGGCCCCTGCAACTTAGTGAAACCTTGTTTCAAAATATAGAATAAAATAGGGCTGGGGGTATAGCTTGGAGGTACAATGCCCTGGAGTTCAATCCCCAGTACCGCAAAAAAAGAAAAAAAAAAAAAAGAAACAACAAATGTTTGAGGTGTTGAATATGCAAATTACCCAGATTGGGTCATTACATATTACATATATATATATATGTATTGGAATGTCATACTGTACCCTATAAATATGTACAGTTATTATGCATCAATTAAAAAAAGCTATTTCCCATCCCTTTTCCAAAGCTACTGTAATATATGTAGTGTATGCTCCACCAACATGAAATGTGTGACGATGTAATTATTAAATTCCTTTCTAAATGCAAGGGACACAAGGGAAGCCTGTTGGCTCTTCAGTTGACTCTGTTGTCTGGAACTGTGAATCATATTGGCTCTTCAAAAAATATTTATGGACACTGGGCGTGGTGGCGCACGCTTGTAATCCCAGTACTTGGGAGGCGGAGACCGGAGGATCCGGGTTCACGGGCAGCCTCAGTTCTCTCTCTCTCAACCTAGTGAGGCCCTCCGCAACTTCGTGAGACCTGGGTTCAAAATAAAGTATAAAAAATACGGCCGGGGGTGTGGCGCGGAGGTAGAATGCCCTTGGGTTCAATCCCTGGTACCGCAAAAACAACAACAACAACAAAAAAAAAACCAAAAAATATTTATGGAACCAAATCAGATTAGAAAACACTAATACAACAAGAGAAAATTTAGCCAAAATCTTTTTGGAAAGGACAGGAAGCACAGTTCATAGGCCTGTAAAAAATGTTCAACCACACTAGTAATTAGAAAAATTAAAATAATGATGAATGCCATTTTGCTATAAAAAGATGAATAGTAAAATAATTTTAATGCACAGAGCTGTAAAAGGGTAGTGAGATCGGGCCTCCAATGGGTCACTTGTGGAAGGTCACAGCAATATACAGATGCATCAATTGTACAGTCTTTACTGGGATTACAAGCGTGCACCACCAGGCCCAACTGTCTGTTGAGTTTTGAAACTATAGATAACCTCTGATGGTAAAAATCAGTACAATTTCAGTTTTAAAACAATACCAAAAGTCGGGTGTGGTGGCATATACCTGTAATCCCAGTACTTGGGAGGCTGAGACAAGAGGATTTCAGATTGGAGGACAGCCTCAGCAAATAGTAAGACTCTCATCAACCTAGCAACCCTGTTTCATAATAAAAATAAAATTGGGCTGGGGTTGTAGCTCGCTGGGGGGTGTAGCTCAGAGGTAGATTGCCCCTGGGTTCAATCTCCAGTACCACACACACATACACACATACACACACACACACACACAAAAACAACCCAAAAATATAATTAAAAAATGTGAGCTGATTGATTAAAAAACTGTTAATTACTTATGAATTGATACGAAGCATTTGAAATAATCAAAATGAGCAACAATGGCTAATGGTTAACCAGATTTTGGGACGTCTATAATACAGGCCAGATAGGGGTCAAAATGTGAGATTTTTCAAAGAATTGGTTATTCCACAGAAAAATGATAATTTAAACGTTAAGTAGAACAGAATAGAGAATTGTATAAGATAAAGGACGATCACACTTCTATTAAACATATGTGTTTAATACACACATACACACAGAATGCAGCAATAGTTATAGCAAAAGATCGTAAATATAATGTTAAAACAAGGGACTCTTACTATTATAGTGAGTTCTTACCAAGGCTTTAACACTTAAAAAGGATTATAATAAATACTTCCAATTACACTTACCAGATCAATATTTTGCATTATATCCTGAAATGAAGGATGAGTTCGAAACTGTTCAAAGAGATCTCGTTTGTAAAGCAGTGCATACACCAAGTTCGGGTTGTGGTGAAGAGAATTTGTCAGGCAGGAATTGATGATTTCTAACATCATTCGAATCACCTCTTCTATGACATTGAGGTCCTGTGCCTTATAAAGAGAGGAAACCCCGATACAGAGTCAATATATTTCTCCTTGCCATAGAAGGAATCAAAATACAAGTAATTGTTTAAAATGGTTAACAATATTAGATAGGTGAGGCAGAAAAGATCTTCAATGTTATTTCTGTCAAGAATTTTTAGAATTAGATTTATCAGTTACTAAAGAATGAGTTAGAATTTTTGAACTAAGTATGGTAACAATTAGGAATGTCACATAATAAAGTATAGACTTGTCTATGGTAACAATTAGGAATTTCACATAATCAAGTATAGACTTGTCAATCTAGAAAAAAATTTGGAGCTTACTTAACTCCACCCTTTACAGATTCTTATTTATATTCTCACCCTAAATCATTAGACTTCCATGATTAAATGAGTAGTGGGTTCTTAATGATCTTATGAAAAGTGCCTAATTCAGAAAATGACCTCACTTCTCTACACTGCCATTTCGATCTTTATATTTACAGATAAATAGTCTGTGGTTTTGTTACTGTTGCCTCAGAATTAACAGTCTTTGGGAATCTGAACATAAATGGCTGTTAAGACACCAAAACTCAAATTAAGCAGTGAACAAGCCTTTCAATGAAAGATCTAGTCCAGCTCCGGAGTCCTGGAACATGGGCCTTACACTGGGGTGTCTCCAGTGCTCTACCCTGCAGGCGCTGAGCTCCCCACCATTCCTGCCCAGTCCAGATCCTGCTGCCTCAGCAGGCTCACTGGCAGACCCCGCTCCCTGCACTGACTGCCTTTTCTGTTTTGGATCCATTGAGAAGAATCAGTCTCAGTTTTAGGCTTGGCTACATATTTTCAATGTTTTCCTGTTATGGTTCATCTATTATTGGTAGGTTTGGGGAGCAAAGGGGAGGAGATAAGGCTTCAAATTTGGAACTGACAACATAATCTTGATCAGAAGCTCTCTCAATTGTATTTCCATTTCATTTGGTGACTAGATGGGGGAGGAGATTCAAGTTTCAGAATTTTCTCTTAAAGAATCTCATTTAAGACCAATCCAATGGAATAGTATGACTAATTCAGAATTATGAAGTCAGCAGGGTGTGATGGCACACACCTATAATCCTAGTACCTAGGAGGCTGAGACAGGAGGATCACAGGTTTGAGGCCAGTTTCAGCAACTTAGTGAGACCTTCAACAACCTAGTGAGACCCTGTTTCAAAACAAAAATTAAAAAGGGCTGGGGTAGTATAGCTTGGAGGTAGAATGACTCTGGGTTCAATTCCTAGGACCACACACACACACACACACACACACACACACACACAAAGAAGAATATAAGTAAAGTCAATAAACTAGCTTTCTATGTTAATAAATATTTCACATACCAATTTATGTTAAATATAAGTCTTGATATATTAAATTTATATTTCCAAAATTCTCTCTCTGCTGATAGTTTGCAATTTCTGCTTTCAAACACATTGAGAGTTTATTCTCAATGTTTAAATAAGTAGTTTGCTAAAGCAAACAGGGTGATAAACCCAACCTTTGAATAGGACGTGCTCGTTTAAACCCAAGCTAAAATATTGACCTTTTATTTTATTCCCAAGTCAGGAAAGTATAAACTGGAAACTTTAGATCAGTAAGCAACGCTCTGCATTAGTTTTTACTCTGCCTCCATCTGACTGAAGGCTCTTTATGAATTATACTAAACCTCTTATATTTAAAGGAGTTACTAGGAGCCAGGCATGGTAGCACACACTTGTAATCCCAGTACTTGGGAGGCTGAGACAGGAGGATTGCAGGTTTGCAGCCAGCCTCAACTACTTAGTGAGGCCCTCTGCAACTTAGTGAGACCCTGTTTCAAAATGAAGAATAAAAAAATAGGGCTGGGGTTGGAGCTCGGAGGCAGAATGCCCCTGGGTTCAATCCCCAGTTACACACACACACACACACACA
>PVJS01062486.1:0-10725 GCA_004027185.1 Glis glis | reverse complement strand
GTTCGCAGCCAGCCTCAGCTACTTAGTGAGGCCCTCTGCAACTTAGTGAGACCCTGTTTCAAAATAAAGAATAAAAAATAGGGCTGGGGGTATAGCCCGGAGGTAGAATGTCCCTGGGTTCAATCTCCAGTACCACCACCACCAAAAAAAAAAAAAAATACTTTGTACTTGTAGGAGTTTGTCCTACAGATGTGTGCATGTGTTCCCAATGCCACATACATAAGGATATTTTGTGCATTACTTGTAGCAGTAAAAAACTGGAAACAAGGTAAATTGTAACTGTAAGAGAATGGTTAAATACATTATGGTACATCTATGCAATAAGATACATTGCAGCTGTTCAAAAGAATGAAGCAGCTGTATATATACACCCAACATATTTTAAATGAAAAAAAGGCATGTTGTGCAATAGTTTTTATAGTATGTTACCATTTGCTGTATTTTGTAAAAGGCTCTCTCTATCATATATGCCCTTTTTCAATATTTGAATTTTGTTCCATGTGTGTGTATTATCTTTTAGAAAAATTAAAAGAATGGGATAGACATGATTTAGAAAGAATAAGCACCATGCTGAAAGGGTTCAGTTCCATGTCTAGCAACAAATAAAGAAATAGGAATCTTTATAAAAAAAAAAAAGACGAGGTACCATTCAAACACCAAAGTGACTATCTCCTCATTCATGACTTATGTGACACCCCCACCCCAGGGACAGACACTAGGGAGAAGCTGCAGCTACCTCTCTGATAGAAAAAGCTTTCTATCAGGGAAACTTCATGAAGAATTAGTTCAGAGCATGAGCTTCAGGTCAGAGACCTCATTCATACTACTGTGTGACCTTGGTCGAATTATTTAAGCTCTCTGAATTTTTAAGCTCTCTGTTTCCTCATCTATTAAATGAGGATAACACCTCACAGAACCATCCTGAGGGATGCATGAGCTCCTGTCCTCCAGCTCTGGCACACACTAAGTGCCCAGTGGACAACCACTATTGTAACCATCACCGGCAGAGCTGTGTGAAGATGGGGCTTCAGCGGGGAGGTGATGAGTCCCTCATCAGGAGAGATGTTCAGGCCCAGGCTCAGTGGACACTGGGTGGGGGTGTATGGAAGCAACAACAGGGCTGGAGTAGATGACCTATAAAAATCTTATCCAGCCCCCAAACCCTAGAGCCTTGCTGGTCTGAAAGCAAAGAAGGGTCTGGGCCCTTGTCACCCTGACAGTCTTCCACTCTCGCCAGCATTCTCGTCTCCTGGAAAAGCCTTCTCTGCCCCCCTCTGCAAGCAGGCTGCATGCAGGCATGCTGGTTCCAGGGAAAAGCAGAAAGTAATGTTGCTGCTGGTAAATTGTGCCAGTATTTCTGAAATCTGCTGGAGAGCTGCATGCATAGAACCCGAGTCTTTTTCTGCTTGATTCAAGAACAGGCTGTGAATGTAAATGAAGCTCTGAATTGGCCTTTTCCTCTTTCACTAATAAAGAATCAATAAATTGAGTAATGAGGGTAGGCACTTAATGGAGAAAGAGAAGGAGCCCAACACCCTCACTTCCACACACACACACACACACACACACACACACACACACACACACTTACATTAACATGATTTACTGGTCAGACATAGAAATATTTTTGCATGTGTGTCTTTACTTGCTTATATTGTGCTTCATTTTGAAAGATTAGACAGCTGCTTGATATATAAAAAGACTGTTAAAATAATATAGTGTAGACTGTTTGAAATGAGATCATCCATTTAGGATATGTAAGCTTTTCTTATACAGCCCCAATAACAGAAAGTCTCCCCACACCCAAATTGCTTAAATATTTGCATGAAGTTTTTCTCTCTTTTACTGTCAACCATCTGTGTTGCCCAAAAATCTTTGGCGTAGGTGAAAGAATTCACAGTGAGCATTCATTTTTAAGCGTTAATAGATCAGTAGGATTCTTACAGGTGTGCTAGCCAATAGACACCACCTCATTTTTACTCTGTCAGTAAACATTTACTGAACACCTATTGTGTGCCAGGCTTTAGGGGCACAAAAATGAATGGAATACAGTTCCTCCTTAGGAAGAACTCAGACTAGAGGAGGAGACAGACACATAATTAAATAATTATTGTATAATGTGAAGTACTGCATAGAGTGTGTTAGACTGTAAACAACCTGGTATCAGGCATTTTGTTTTGGTCCCTATGGCAACCCTGCTATGTCCACTGTCTTACACAAGGCTGGTGCTCAATAAATAAAATTTTGGTTGAATAAATCAATAGTATTAGGGTATTTAGAGAGCAGCTAATACAATCTGGGTTACTAGGAGAGCTCCTTGGAAGAGGTGATGGCTGGGTAGAATTTTAAAAATCTTCTCAGCCAGGCATGGTGGTGCACACCTGTAATCCCAGTGCTTGGGAGGCTGAGACAGGAGGACCACAGGTTCAAGGACAGCCTCCACAACTTAGCAAGGCCCTCAGCAACTTAGAAAGATCCTGTTTCAAAATAAAAAATAAAATAGGGCTGGGGGTGTAGTTGAGGGATAGGATGCCCCTGGGTCCAATCCCCAGCACCAAAAAAAAATAAAAAAAAATTACTAGTTTCACCTATTTGACAAGCCAAATATAGAAGTATATGTAAAAATGATTGTTGCTTGTGACCCTCCCAACATCTCTTATCCGTCCTGGGTATTATCTAAAGAAAAACAAGGGTGGTTCCCCAAAATTCTGGTGCCTCCAGTTGGAGCATCATTTTCTTCTACATAAGTGCTTTTTAATTATTTAACCATGTCGACCTCCCTTCATTTCCTGTAGGATGCACCGAAGGCCCAATAGACCTGGTCTTTGTGATTGATGGATCCAAGAGCCTCGGAGAGGAGAATTTCGAGATCGTAAAGCAGTTTGTCACTGGAATCGTGGACTCCCTGGCAATCTCCCCCAAGGCCGCACGAGTGGGGCTGTTGCAGTACTCCACGCAGGTCCGCACCGAGTTTACCCTGAGAAACTTCAGCATGGCCAAAGACATGAAGAAAGCCGTGGCCCACATGAAATACATGGGCAAGGGCTCGATGACGGGGCTGGCCCTGAAGCACATGTTTGAGAGAAGCTTCACCCAAGCGGAAGGAGCCAGGCCCCTCTCTGCACGGGTGCCCCGAGTGGCCATCGTGTTCACCGATGGACGGGCTCAGGACGACGTCTCCGAGTGGGCCAGCAAAGCCAAGGCCCATGGTAATGTGGGTGGGGGTTGGCTCACACTCTCGGGGCTCAGGGCTCTTTTTTAATTGTCTTGAAACAGGGTTTCACCAGGTTGCTCAGTCTTGATAAGTTGCTGAGGCTGGCCTTGAACCTGAGATCCTCCTGTCTCAGCCTTTCAAGTACTGGGATTTCAGGCGTGTGCCACCACGCCTGACCTCGGGTTTCTTAAATCTCTCAGTGGTCACCGCTGGCCATTCTCAGAGTAAGTCAAAGTAGACAGGCTACCTGACGGCCTCCAGATACACCTTTACTAAACTGCCAGCTAGAGGCTAATGGGGCCCCAGAGGTGTTAAAGTGCTCAAGAAGGGTGAGGAAGTCTCTCAGACTAGGCGGCTACACAGCCCACACCCGTGATGTGATTTACTGCCCAGTGTGTGACCTCTGGTGGATGGAATCAACCCTGCACTTGCTATTTAACCACAATACACAACAATTCCAAACACTGGTGTGCACTGGTATAGTTGCTTTAGAATCCCCTGAAGAACTTGTTTTAAAAATAGGTTCCTGCCTGGCATGATGGCACACGCCTGTAATCCTAATGCTTGGGAGACTGAGATAGGAGGATCGCAGGTTCAAAGCCAGCCTCAGAAACTTAGTGAGACCCTGTTTAAAAACAAAAAATTAAGAACTCAGAGGTAGAATGCCCCTGTGTTCAATCTTCAGTACCAAAAAAAGTTCCTGGTGGAACTTATATATAATTTTTTAACCAGTGCTCTGAAGGTGCAATAGCCTTACGATAAAGAATACTTTTGTGTTTGCAGGAAGCAAAACTTAGCTTTGAGAAAATCAAAATGTTGGAAAAGATGATGAGTCTAAGCACTTGCTGCTCAGTAAAGCCCAGTCTCTTCTCTGAGGCTTTCCTGGCCCTGTGTATACTGCAGGGAGGGACTTGAGGGTTACTTCAGTTGTATACATGTGAAGTGTCAAAGGGTGTGGCCCTTGGCAAAAGAGAACCCAAAAGCTAGGATGGTTGATAGAGGCAGTTTATGGTGAAGTGTCTGGATTCCTTGGGGAAGATGAGAAAACTTGGGATTGTGAAGCCTTCTGCTTGCGATTGTGAAGCCAGTTCCTGTAAGTACTTGTTGAGGGCATGTTGCTTTAGCAAATCCTCTAAGGGGACAAGGGTTTGCACAGACTGCTGCCTCACCCTACACTTCATGGGCCCAGTGCCTAGATCAGACCTGGTACGTAGGTGTGTGACAGACTCTTGCTGGGGGAATGAGCACAGTCCCACTGGCGGGCTCCATTCCTCCTCATGGAAAGGCTGCTCCACACTGAGGTCAGTCACTGTCTTTGTGAAGGAGGCCATTTTACTGACATCAATTACCTCACTATTCAACCTTTTTTTCCTTGCCTAAAAGAGTGGGAGCCAGAAAAAGTATCCAGCTCAGAATCATCTGGGTGGACTGTAAAACAGGCTATACACTCTAGACTCACTTGCTAGAACTCATGTCTAACCATGGGTCCCTCTAGCCTGCATTCTTAAGTACTGAGGAGCTGGGCATGGTGGTGCACACCTGTAATCCCAGGACTCGGGAGGCTGAGACTGGAGGATCGCAGGTTCACGGCCAGCCTCAGCTACTTAGTGAGGCCCTCTGCCTTAGTGAGACCCTGTTTCAAGATAAAGAATTAAAAAAAAAATAGGGCTCAGAGTGTAGCTTGGAGGTAGAATGCCCCTGGGTTCAATCCCCAGTACTGCAAAAAAAAAAAAAAAAGATAAATAAAAATAGGGCTGGGGGTGTAGCTTAGAGGTAGAACACCCCTGGGTTCAATTCCCTGATACCCCCCCATACGTATTGAGAAAAGTATCTTTGTCTCCAGAAATAGTGGTTAATAATTTACCTTACACTCCCCCATTCAAATTTCCACAAACCACCCAAAAGCAGGTGGTAAAAGAAAAAAATATTTGGTTCTTGAAAATCAAGAAGGTTTATCTGAAGTGACATCCTCTGATGAATTTCATTGCATCTATGTATAGCTACCACAATCTTAAAATGTAGTTACCCTTTGGGGAAGTTATGCATAAAGTCACTCGGCTTCCAGATATATATGCTGGATTTGGCTATTGACCTTGCACGGACTTAGAGCGAGGCATAACTCCTGCCCCTTGGCTCTAAGGACCACTTTTAATGTGCATTTTATTAATGTCCACTGCATGAGCCAGAACAGGTTATCAGTGGTGAAGAATGTCGGCTATCAAGGAGAGCTCCATTCTTGTTGCATTTCACTTTTAAATCATGAGTACAGAGGGGAAGGGTGTCTAATGATTAATTTGACTTGGAAAAGCTTTTGGAGCAACTTCATATCCCTTTTGAAACCTAAAGTTGACACTGGGTTTGTTCTTTTTCTGGACTGGGGGCTCCCAGTGCTCTGAGGGTTCTGCTCTTCAGCTTAGCATCTCCTCCCAAGAAAGATGGGCAGCTTTGCTTGACCCTAGATCACTTAAGGGTCCTACCCTTTATGTTTCAAAAGTAGAATTACTGCCGGGCGTGGTGGTGCACGCCTGTCATCGCAGTACTTGGGAGGCTAAGACAGGAGGATCACAGGTTTGTGGCCAGCCTCAGTAACCTCATGAGGCCCTCTGCAACTTAGTGAAACCCTGTTTCCAAATAAAAAATAAAATAGGACTGGAGCTATGGTGTAGTTTAGAAGTAGAATGCTGCTGGGTTCAACCCCCAGTACCACACACACACAAAAAAGTAGAAACTAGGTTATAAGGTTGTAAATTGAGCCAGGCATGGTGGCGTATGCCTATAATCCTAGTACTTGGGAGGCTGAGACAGAAGGATTGCAGGTTTGAGGACAGCCTCAGCAATATAAAGACTCTCATCAGCATCCTAGCGAGACCAAAAAAAATTTTTAAAAGAGGGCTGGGGATTTAGCTTGAAGGTAGAATGCTCCTGAGTTCAATCCCCAGTAACACACACACACACACACACACACACACACACACATACACACACGGTTGTAAATTGACCTGCTTCTTAAAATTCTTCCAGAAGAGATTCCCATCTTAGTATGCCATAAGACAGTGCTCTTTTCTATTTATCCAGAAGATAAACGCAGGGGAAAGTTGCAGATTTATTAAATAACCTTCTCCACAGCTGCGCAACTCTTAGCTCCCCAACATCTCCCAGATGCCTCGCCTCTCTCTAGGATCCTTCTTTTTTGTTTATAGGGCCAAAATAAAAATGGTGGGAAAATACAAAGAAAGTGGTGCCATTATGGACCCCTCAAATCACATCACTTAGTATTTAGTTGACTTTGGGTATTGTGCACAACTTCCAGACCCTGGGAACACACTCTAACTACCTTGTTCTTAATTTGCTCTGTGCCCTAGGGATCACTATGTATGCTGTGGGGATAGGAAAAGCCATTGAGGAAGAGCTCCAGGAGATTGCCTCTGAGCCCACCGACAAGCACCTCTTCTATGCGGAAGACTTCAGCACAATGGGCGAGATTAGTGAAAAACTAAAGAAAGGAATCTGTGAAGGTACTGAAGTTGGTTTCTAAGACCTCAGCAGACAGGGCAGCACGAACCATTGAAGGAGAAACTCTCAACCCATTCTTTCAACATGCTCAAAAAAGTGCCTTCCTGGTGGTCTGGGCCAGTGATACCTGGAAGAATTATCACAAAAGGGGGACACGGGAGAGAAGGAAAGATAAACCTGATGGCCACCACTGCTTGAGCACTTGCTCTGCGTGGAGCAGCATGGTAACTGCTGTGACACGCCGGCATACTTAATCCTCACCCAAACCCTAGGGAAGTGATCATGTACGCAAGGCACAGTCATTATATAAATCAGGAGAGCAGAGGATATGCCTGAGAGTAGAGTGGAAAGGGGTGGTCATCCTTGCAGACTCACTGTTGGAAATTTAAAGGATGCCTTCCTGCATGGACTCCTTATGTTTTCAGAATCTTAGACTTCCCTTTAAAATGCAGATTTTTGGCATGCATTTCTCCAGTTCAAATTGTGCCGAACATGCTACACATAGCAGTTCTGCTCATTGCTCCTTTTACTCATGTCCCAGGTTTGGCCACCTGTACAATCAAGTCTAAGTGATGTGTCTTATTCACCCAGGGAAAAGAGCTCTGAGATGAAGGGGTGCCAAGGAGGAAGGGCCTTTCAGATTTCTAGGGGTAGATGTTGTTTCACCTCTTGACTGTTTCATCCACGCTGAAATGTCTCAAGCCACACTGCTGCCAGTGCAACTGGATCCTTCAGCAGCTTTAACATTTTTTCTGCCCTAAATTCTAGATATGACAATTTAGGGGGACAGTCTTTAGAAAGTGTTTTTAAAGGGTCCAGGCTTCTCTTAGGAGACAGAACCACCCTAAAGTAGACATAGATTATGACAGTAACCCACTGATTTTTGGGAATCTTTGGTGTTACCAAGTAAACTCCCAAAGCCCTGGGTTATGGCAGGTAGGCAAGGAGTTGGTCTGGGCCCAGCTTCCTGAAGAGCACAGGCATCCATGTGGAAACTGTCACTCCTTTTGGTCACCTCTTTCCACTCAGCTCTGGAAGACTCTGATGGAAGACAGGACTCACCAGCAGGGGAACTGCCAAAGAGCGTCCACCAGCCAACAGGTAAATTTTAAAAAGCAACGTTTTCAGAATCTTTGGTGGGTGTTTTCACCATGGTTTCCCTCCAGATAAAAGTTGTCAAGAAGTGAAAGTAGGTAAGATTTAAATTACGCTAACTGAGGCCTTTTTCCCTCTAACAGAAAAGATTTGTTCTATCCTTGAAGCCATATTTGGTAACTAGTATCTCTGCTGACAGTCCTTTTGCTTGCACCAAGTGGTAGAAAAACAAGAGTGGTACTGTGCTGACGCCTGCCTTAGACCACAGTAGTGTCAAGCAGGTTTGACTTCAGTTTTCCTTCTCTTTACAGAATCTGAGCCAGTCACCATAAATATCCGAGACCTACTTTCCTGTTCTAATTTTGCAGTGCAACATAGATATCTATTTGAAGAAGACAATCTTTCACGGTCTACAAAAAAACTTTTCCACTCAACAAAATCTTCAGGTAATCCCAAGTAAAATAATACTATAACTTGATAACAGCCTTTCAGCTTGCCAACAAACTTAGCTTAAAGGAAGACATAGAAGAGGAAAAGAGAACTTACGTACAATGAGAACTGAAAAAAAAAAAAAACTAAACTAAACGAAGCGGTAGTTTTCCCCCTAATCCACAAGTAAGGCCTCCTTTAGTGTTAGAGCGCATACAGCCCTTTCTTGGTATTTACTTTTCTGGATCTGGCCACATGGAAAAGTTTAACATCTCTTTCCTATGGTTTCCTCTACATGCTGATTCAGTCCTGTTATTATGAGTCTGGGAAGTCTGGTGGGTGATAGAGGTGAACACTTTCCATCTGCTTTCCCAGGAAGCCCTTCGGAAGAAAAACACGACCAATGCAAATGTGAAAACCTTATAATGTTCCAGAACCTTGCAAACGAAGAAGTAAAGAAATTAACGCAGCGCTATATCCTTTTCTAATAGTATGATCTGTGTAGAATGTAAAAGATGTTATCAAAACTTCACAATTACTATATACAGGTCTTATCAAATGAAGTCACTCCCATGAAGTCAAGAATAGTGAATGAGTTGGGCATAGTGGCACACACCTGTAATCCCAGTACTTGGGAGGCTGAGACGGGAGGATCGCAGGTTCAAGGCCAGCCTCAGCAACTTAGTGAGAATCTTGGCAACCTAGTGATACCCTGTTTGTTTCAAAACAAAAAATAAAAAGGGCTGGAGGTGTAGCTTGGAGGTAGAATGCCCCTGGGTTCAATCCCCAGTACAAAAAAGAATAGTGAATAATAGGAAAGGCTTTTTCTTAAAAAAAAAAAAAAAAAGCCTGTCATGCTGGTATAAGGTTAAGCCAAGCTTAGTAGTAATGGTCAAGCACTTAGTTGCCATCTGCTACTCTATGGGGATTAGCAGTAACACCAATCAGCCAGGCAATATGTAAAGTTAAAAAAATAAAAAGGCGGGGGGGGGGAGAGAATTTCCTCTCAGCTAGAGGATAGTGGGTCCGAAGTACATCAAAGGCAAAGAGTGCTATAGAAGGAAAAGGTTTCAAATGCAACCTAAATCCCAAACTTTTTCTTTGGCCCCAGACTGTGCAGCAGCCACATTTGGATTCAATATGTAATTTCTGATGGATTTTTTTTCTTTTTTTGGCAGCAGAGATATTTTATATCAGCACTCTAAAAGATGAAACATTCTACCAAGGGAACAGCAGGATCCAATGATTCATTAAAACAATATTATAAATAAAAGGAATGCTTTGGGGTAATAAAGCAATGAGGATTCAGTGCTTTTACACATTGATCACACTCCCAGCTGCTCTGAACTTAAAATCACAGTAAGCTTACTAAAGCTTACGAAAGCTGGCTGCTATGTATCTCAGCACGCATCAACTAGTCTTTAGGGAAATGGCTTAATTCCCAACTACCTTTGTGCCAATGGGCTTATATAATAAGGAGCAACAGCACATAACAGTTCCCCTTTTAAAGCTGGAAATATGCTCCCCTAAAGGAAAATAAAACAAGCTTTCAGACAGTGGTTAATACAGATGACGACTCTGGGCATTAAAGGTAGAGGGCATTAAGGAGCTTAAGGGAAGATACTTATTCTAAGGCCTCTTCCCTTCCCGTTCCCCACCCCACCTCTGAAGGTCTACTTCATGAGAGACTAAAGAAGTTATGTATAAAAGTGCGTAGCCGGGCGTGGTGGCACATGCTTGTAATCCCAGTACTTGGGAGGCTGAGATCGGAGGATCCAGGTTCGTCGCCAGCCTCAGCTATTTAGTGAGGCCCTCTGCAACTTAGTGAGACCCCGTTTCAAAATAAAGAATAAAAAATAGGGCTGGGGGTGTAGCTCGGAGGTAGAATGCCCCCGGGTTCAATCCCCAGTACCAAAAAAAAAAAAAGTGCATATCCTCAAGGCCGCTACCCTTTGGCCTTACCTGGCATCATGAGTGGAAACTCCCCCTCTCCCTCCTCCTCTGACTTCATATTTTATTTTACTTTCCAATGCCCAATCCTTTCATTTTATTCTCTTTACCACATCCCCAACATTATCACTTCTGGCTCCCAGATGTGTGCTAGAGCAAATAAATTTACAAGCAATGGGTGTGAGTGGAATTACAAATTTGAAGAAATGGGGGCTGGGGTGGGGGGACACAAATTTAAACTCAACTATCTGGCTGTGATGATTTTAAAAATGAACTTCAACTATATTTGTTTTGAAAGCATATGTTAAATGAGTTACTTAAACTTGTAAGTCAGGGTTTTAAAATACTTGACAGAAAATTTTTTAAAAACCCTCAAAGCCAGCTGGGCATGGTGGCGCACGCTTGTAATCCCAGTACTTTGGGAGGCAGAGACCGGAGGATCCGGGTTCGCGGCCAGCCTCAGCTCTCTCTCTCTCTCTCTCTCTCTCTCTCTACTTAGTGAGGCCCTCCGCAACTTCGTGAGA
>PVJS01062485.1:0-10725 GCA_004027185.1 Glis glis | reverse complement strand
ACGAAAAAAAAAAAAAAAAAAAAAGAGTGAGATCTATTTGCTTATTTAAAGATTGGTTAAGGACCGGGGACACAGCTCAGTAGTAGAGCACTTGACTAGCAGACTCGAGGCGCTGAGTTCCATCCCCAGTGCTTAAAAAAAAAAGGAGTTAGAAGAAACCAGACAAATTTACACTTCTAAGAATTTAACTCAACTGAAACTTTCAACCACCTCTCCTATATTTTCCCTGAACTGCCACCTTTTCCAATGACAGACACTTTTTTGGTAAGCCACCATCCCCTCTGTCATGCGTGTGCGGGGGCCCACTCTCAGGATGTAGTTGGGATTCTGAAATGGTCACCCCAGAAACCATTATGCTCCTCAGCACAGTAAATACTTTAAAGCCCCGATTAAAAATGACATTCCTCGTCAACCAGTATTTGTTAAGTATGCTTATTTAAATGAACAACTTGAGTACAATTTCTATCTGTTCTCTGTGTCTCCTTTCCTTTCCAGAAAACATATTCTGAGTGGATTTTAAAATTAAAAGATAAGATTTCTGATTTTTGACTAAGCAAAGTTCCTAGTTCTTTTCATTTAAAAATGGTTGCTACTCTTACCCCTCACCCATAGAAAGTTTCCAATACAAAATATAAAGGAGGTATTTTATTTAAAAGACTCTTCCAGGAGCTAGCCCCGCCTTCTATGTTTAGATACCAGAGCGTACCCCAAAAGTGCTTTCATTTAGTTGAGAAGTAAAAGTAGCTAACATGAATAATAACTCTTTAAACAACAGCAACAAAATTTTGTTATAAATAATGGAGACTACCCAGCATGCATGTTTTGCCTTTTAAATGCCTTTACCTCCCCCTAGCATTAAAGATAACTTTAAGAATATTGCATAGACTAACCTATAGCTTCCAGAGGGCTTTTTCTCACCCACTGTGGGAAAAAAAAATGTTAGGAAATGTGTTTCTGTCTGATTTGCGTCAACTATGTTCCAAAAGGCATTCCTTTCATTAGGAGGAATATTTACTGAATCAGTTGTCGCCTGGGCTGTTGTCACCCGTCCTAATGTGATATTTCCAGCTGCAACTGCCGGGTTCCTGGGCGAGTCCAGGGCCTGCTACGATTCCGACAACGTCTCTGCAGGTGTATGCGCTCAGCCCTGGGCAGGTCTGCCTCTGCCTTCCCCGAAGGTCTGAGAGTCCTTCTGCAGCCCAGATGGTTCTAATTTGAGGCCTACACTCAGCGCTGGAGCTGTATTGAGTTTCTTCCCTGAAACCAACAAAACCTGCTTCAGCATTTTGCTTGGATTAAAATATTTGTCCCCCCTTTTTTTTCACAGGGCAGGAGAAGGATTCCCGAAGTCTCCAGAGGAAGGAAATCATTACAGGGCCCTACAGAAGTAGGTCATGTGCGACAGCTGCTCATAGTTTATGAGGAAGAAACATAGGACCTCAGACCTGGAACACGACTCTTTCAAAATGTTTGTGAGCAGCCCAAGAAAAACATCCTCTGAGCCTTATCTAATAAGCATGATCTGTAATCGGCTCAGTGTGTGCTTGCGTTTTCTTTACGACTTTGCACCTACTTCCCAGAGCAAAAGAGACGCCGGGACAGAACGCAGAAAAAACCGTAATGAAGGGGATTTAATAGTTTGTGTTAAAGCTAATATGGTCCATTAGGAACTGTCATTTTTATAAACAATGAAGATATGTTACCCTCTTCTCTGGTGTAAAGTCATTCCATGCAGGACCTGTAAACATCCCGTAATGATCTGCGGAACACGCATGAGCGACAATTAAAGCGCCGCTTGCAAAGTCGGCTTCCCTCCCATATTTGGTTTCTTGCTAAATAAACTCGTAAAGATCATACATGTGGAAGCATATGCTTACATTATAAAAAAATAACATGTGTGTGTTTCATTAAGAAAATCAAAGAACAGTTATCTTCTAGGCCCTTTTGGTTTCCATAAACTTGAGAAATATCAGAAGTGATTAGTTAAATTAGGAGCACAGTTTTCATTCTTTAGTTCGCACCACGATAATAAAACAACCACTCTTTTGTGATAGTTTAGGAAGACATAAAATTAATCAATCGTTTGCAATGCCCTGACAGGCAAAATTCCAACCTTTAAAAGCTGTAAGTTGAAAAAAGTTTCTATAAAACATATCTGTTACAAACACTGTCCATTCCACTAAGATTCGGATATCTTTGAAATATAATTTTTAATTGCAGCAGATCCCAGGCAGAAACAAAGCCTTGGAACTAGTAGACTTTTTAAGACTCACTTTTTGAGAAAATGAAATTGGACTGACTCTGATTTTGTAAATTGAATTTTCTCCCTTTCTCTCTCTCTCTCTCTTTTTCCTTAAAGACAAATGGTTTTTCTTATAGGATTCAAGTTTGGCAGAATTTGATGAAAAATTCTTACAACCCTCTAATATTTCCTTCAAGGTACCGAGCAGAAAGGGGGAGGATTAAAAAAAAAAAAGGTAAAGTCCGGCTTGAAAATATTCTAGTTATTCATATCTTCTTGAAAGCTCCAGTGACAAGATTTTTGTTTTGCTTTTGTTTTTTTGTTTGTTTTTGAGAAGTCGCCTCAGGCAGAACTTGCTATCAAAGAAGGCCAGGAACAAAAAACATTTAAAAGCAGATTACAAATCCCCCTAACAAAGCAAAATCAAATGGCTGATCGATAAGTGCAGCTGGGTTTAAATTGTCTCCTTAGAAAGGCCTTAAAAACTTTTTGAATAATAGTCTGGAGGCCGAACCTTTTATGCTTCCAGCTCCTTCTGGAAAAGTCTTTCCCCTCTCCTCCAGGGAGGCCTCTCTGGGGATGAGCCGCAGCACACTCTTCTAGCTAAACCGGGCCCTGTGGCTGCGAATGGCTGGCAACGTGGGTTTCAAGAAAGTGCAAGGCGGCCTTTGCTGAGTGTGCTGAGATATTTTAACTACCAGTCTCCAGGGCATAGCTTGACTCCCCATGGTCATCTATGAACGGTTTGTGAGATGCCCGAACTGGGGTAGCCTTGATAGTTGTACAATCAACTTAGAACCTCCAGAAAACCTTCAACAAAGAAAAGCCCCGAACTTCAGATCACTTATGCCACAGAGATTCACTGGGGAGATTTGTGGCTTGCTGTCTAGATCAAGGCCACGTGGAGGGCGTGGAGGCAAACCTCCCACCGTCCTACTTAGCTCAGATGCCCCTCTGTTGGTGACTGAATTCAAACAGGGCTTTTTAAAACAAGGGCAAGAGAGAAAAGAAAGAAACCCAATGAGCAAGTGGTGTTTTAATTTATTCACATATGTTCCAAATGGCACAGAGATAAGCAAAAAAAGGGTGCTGGTACATTTTTTTTAATGATTTCATTATCACCAGACAAGAATTGAAAGATCGTCCAAATGCTGTTAGAAAGATAGAAAAGGAAGATTAAAAATAATAATAATAATACCACGCATGGTTCCCTGCCCCAATAAACAGCCAAGGCCAACCAACAAGATCTTTGAAGTTAGGCCTATTTGCAAATCAGTTTGTTTGAAAAAGGAAGGATGCGACCGTGTAGAAAAAGGAAAACTTTTAGAAAAAATTGATCTTGGCCTGGCTCAAGCATTGGGGTGGATTATAACTTTAGCAGAATAGTAAGTGGGGTTAGAGGGTGAAGGGAAGCTACGTTCATGCAAATCTCACCAGGCTGAGCTGTAGATCGGCCAGTGACTGCCTTAGACAGCCTGTGTCACACACTCCAGCACGCATAGAGCATGGGGATTATCTGGCTTCCTCCTCCCCCATCATGTTCCCCGCAATGTGACATGTGGCACATTCTGCACGTTGCAGAGTGGCTGGGTCACTCTCATCTGAAGAAAGCTCTCTTTTTTACCGGGGCATCCTCAAGACGTGAACACGCTCAATTTTCACGTGGAAATGATTGACGGTCTACAAAAAGGGTTGAGATGTGTGTGCGTGCGTGTGTGCGTCCATGCATGTGTGTGATATCTAAGTAGATTGCAAACTTTCTGAAGGTGAGAACTCTAAAGTCTTCTAACTCCTGCTCAGGGCTGCGATCTTCTAATTGCTCATTAAAAAATCCATCTATGGCTGGGTGGATGATACTGAAGCTGAAAATAGTCGGCCAAATGAACATGCCCAGGAAAAGCATATGAAGGTGGGGCTCTTATCCAACCACTCAAAGTCTGGTTTTCATTAACTACTTTTGCAAATATTTCTGGGAGGCGCCTATACCTGTGGAACGATCGAAGCAAAGCCTCTTCAGAAAAGACAATATGTAGCCGAGCATGGTGGCGCACGCCTGTAATCCCAGTACTTGGGAGGCCAAGACAGGAGGATCACAGGTTTGAGGCCTGCTTCAGCAATTTAGCGAGGTTCTTAGCAACTTAGCAAGACCATGTTTCCAAATTAAAAAAAATAAAATAGGGCTGGGGGTGTAGCTCAGAGGTAGAATCCTCCTGGGTTCAATCTCTGGCACCAGAAAGAAAAAAAAAAGACAATAAGTGCATACCTGTGATGCCAGCGACTTTGGAGGCTGAGGCAGGAGGATTACAAATTCGAGGCCAACCTGGGCAACTTACTGAGACCTCGTCTTAAAATAAAAAAATAAAAAGGATCGAGCACCCCTGGGTTCAATCCCTAGCACCAAAAGAAAGAAAGACAGAAAAAAGAAGCAAAAAGGAAGGAAGGAAGGAAGGAAGGAAGGAAGGAAGGAGAGAGGAAGGGAGGGAGGGTAGGAGGGAGGGAGGGAAGGAGGGAGGGAGGAAGAGAGGGAGGGAGGAAAGTATGATTTTTATAGCACTGCTTTCCCATGCAGTTTCCTCCCCAAATCCACTCCTCCATCCCCCGATTCCAAGAAAGCACAGGAGTTGTCCATGCAGGACAGATAAGTTTCATTTACTTTTGGCCTGACAGTTATTTCAGATGTTCAGCTTTTGAACTTTAGGTATCACAAATGCTAAAGGACAACTTTGTTTCACTGCCAAAATACTCTCCAACATACCTGGCGACCTACCTCCAAAACCCCAAGTAAATACCCCCAACCACAGCATGGTTTTCTAACGTTGTAGATAATCTCTCCCTTCGCAAAATGTTATATAACCACAGTGAAAATAATTGCGGCTATATGAGTTTTCTAGTTGAAATTTTTAGATGGGTGCTTGTTAATTTGATGTTCAAATACTAACAGCACCCACTGATTTTTTTTGCTTATATTTATCTTTTTTATTTACTTATTATTTTTTTAATTTATCTTTTTGCCTTTTGCCAAAGGTACTTCCTATTGCTAACAGGAACCTGTTCAGCCACTGCAGAATGAATCCTTTAAGTGGAAATGGAAACAAACCCAATATATAGAGGTGTGTTTTGTCTGCTAAGGGGCCACACTGTGCAGCCCAAACTTCTGCGTTCACTCTCAGTGAGGCTTGGAGAGTGAGTCCCTAATCCATTCACTCCCCAATTCACCAATATGTTTCTTTTTGCATGTGATTCAAATCATATTGTAAAGAGGCAAATTAATCTCAATTCAAAAAGTACCCAATATGTGCTATACATGGGACAGAAAAGCTATACCCAAAAGCATACTAGTTGGGAACATGGTTGTGGTCAACTTTTCTTGTTCATGTCAATAATTGGAAACAAAGACATTGAGTCCCACCTCCATACCCACGGTGTCGCTTCCCTTCCTAGTTCACTGTGTGTTGGAAGGCAGGATCGTCCTCAGGTTAGTGCCATCTTGGATAACACGCAAACGTTCACTAATAGAAGAGTGGAGATTAAAAAGGTAAACAAGTGCTTGGGTTTTTTCCTCTATTTATATGTCAGATTATGACTTCCTTTCCACTAAATTGATATGCTTTGAGATCTTGTAGGCAGAGGCTGAATATACATATTATAATCTGTCTCACTTCTGCTAATCTTTGGGTTGGGCAACTGGCTTCAAGTGGTCCACGTGAGAACATGTGTAAAGTGAGAGTAATTAGAATGCGAACTTGCCGATGAGAACACCATGTCCTGCAGTCCACTGGGGCAATTCTTTTTTTTTTTTTTTTTTTTGGCGGTACCGGGGATTGAACACAGGGGCGTTCTACCTCCGCACTACGCCCCCGGCCCTATTTTTTATACTTTATTTTGAAACCGGGTCTCACGAAGTTGCGGAGGGCCTCACGAAGGAGAGAGAGAGAGAGAGAGAGAGAGACAGGGAGAGAGAGAGCGAGAGAGCTGAGGCTGGCCACGAACCGGGATCCTCGGTCTCCGTCTCCCAAAGTACTGGGATTACAAGCGTGCGCCACCACGCCCGGCCCACTGGGGCAATTCTACCTGATTGTCCAAGTGCCTCTCACCTTCGTCACTACTCTTATGGAATTACCTGCTTTACATATTTTCCTTTTTGCAGTACTGGAGATTAAAACCAAGGCCTTGCACATGCCAGGCAAGCACTCTACCACTGAGCTGTATCCCCAACCCTTTCTATTTTATTTTGACACAAGATCTCACATAGTTGCCCAGGCTGGCTTTGAACTTGGGATCCTTCTGCCTCAGGGTCCTGAATAGCTGGGATTACAGGTGTGTGCCATGGCACCCGGCTTCCTGCCTTGTCTCTCACTAGTTCTATACAGACAGGTACTGATATAGAGATAGAAGAAATAAGTAGGTAGAAAGGAGACAGACAGGAAGGAAAAGTAAAATATAACTTTAATATAAAAACCTAGAGCTAAGGGTCTTCATCTTTTACTCCCCAAGCCTGTTCTCTATCCCAGGCCTGTCTCTCCCAAATTTCTGGGAAATCTGTATATCCTAGAGTTTACTGGAAAAGATTATTATTGCCCTACGCATTGTTAATAAGACAGATACACTATCTTGAGAAACTTATAATTTTAGAACGCTTTCCAGTTAATCAGATAATGAAGACCTCGATCAACCTGAAGACTGTAAGGATGACCAGACCACCATAAACCACCTCGGGACTACTGGACTGAAATCATCCTCCCTAAGGTTGACCAGATGACCAGACCACCATAAACCGCCTTGGAAGTACTGGACTGAGATCATCCTCCCTAAGGTTGACCAGATGACCAGACCACCATAAACCACCTTGGAAGTACTGGACTGAGATCATCCTCCCTAAGGTTGACCAGATGACCAGACCATAATAAACTGCCTTGGAACTACTGGACTGAGATCATCCTCACACACCTCCTCTAGCCCACCCCTCACGAAAGTCCCCCAAAGAAAAGAGCCCTGAACTCCCTCAAAGGTCTCTCTCCCTCTTGAGATGGCCCACATTCTCCCTGCATGTGTATTGATTTCCTACTTTCCTAAATAAACCTCTATGTCTCTGGTGCGTGCTGAAATTCTTTTCCATCACATTAGCCAAAGACCCCACAGATCCTGAGTCCCTGGGTTGAGGAATGGACTCGTCACTCCGTCACCCCAACGGTACCGTACTTCACCATTCTCTGCTTCCTTTTGCTCTTGACTTGCTCTTTCTGACTTGGAAACTTTGTCTTGTCACGGTAGAGTCTTGCCCACCTCTTCCCAAAACCATTTTCTGAAGGTGTCATTGAAGTAAAGAAAGAACTCGAATAAAGTCCTGGTGAACCTTGGTTAAATAATTCTTGTGAAATACAAAATTATTTAATCAAATTTGGGACTATTTTATCTGATGACAGATTATATTATTATTCATTTTGCTATGTTACTAGAAATTCCCTAAATTAATCCCAATGTAAATCTGGGATCTCCACTTTCAGATGGTCTCTTAGTTTTTAAACACCCAATTTTTCAGGGTGGTATTATTATTATTATTATTATTATTATTTTACTTATGGGGAACAAGAGCTCTGTGTGTTTGATTGTGAACTCACATGCACATGTTATTATGTGGAGTGCAATATTGTTTTAGGAGGGCAGGAATATATTTTTCTTCTTCCTCCTTATCATATTTCCTCCTCCTCCTCTGCCTTCTCCTTCTTCTTCTATTTCATCATGCATCCTATTCCCACTGAATACTATGATTACAGAAGTCCCTTAATAAATTTTGTCAGATTTCTGGCAGTTTTTACTTAGGCAAAATTCCCATGACTTCAGTAAAAAGAAAAAAATAATCTGGAAAAGGAAGATGGGAGAGAATGCACACACCAGTCTAGCTCTGGTCTAGTTCAAATCTGTGGAAGCCACATTTAATAAGAAAGCCTAAACAACCACAAAAAAGAATTAATAAATAAAATGAGGGGTATTAAATATAAATTTTGTTTGATGTTTCTCCATAACTTTCAGTAGGTTTTGAAATGGATAACAGAATAGATTGTCATCAGTTAATGTAAGTCTCCACTGTAATTGAAACACTTTTCATGTGTATTTGATGAGGGATATTCAACCAAATAAGTGCCCAAGATATCACTTGATCGTTTTATTTTTCTCCTAAGTATGGGTAGGATTTTTTAATTCTATTTTTGCATTTAAAACTCTCTGGCCTAGGGACTGTGCTATCAGACCAAAAAGCCCATTAGAAAAGATACAGAGGACATCGCCATTTGTCTTACACTCAAGGAAACCTATTTCACTCAGGAAATAAAGAATCTCTGCATGCCTAAGAGATCAGAAGACAAAATAGTGGTGTCATCCCGAAGGACAGGGTGGAGCTGATGTATTCCCACCAGACGTCCTGGGGAGGCTTTTCAATTTGATTTTTGAAATTCACTCAGATATACAAAGGCCCAGCAGAGAGTAAATAGTGTGGCCCAGTTCAGTAATCCAGGCAAGTGTGTAACTGGTGTATGTGTGTTGGGGGGTGGATTCTGAAAGAGGAAAGGCATGAGCTCCACTAATCTACTAAAAAATTTCTGTGGGGGAATTCTGCAAACTTCAGCTCATGGCAATGGGGTAGAAAGTACAGTTCTGCAGAGACACCTAGTAAAATTTCCGATTAACTAGTAACACACCCAGCTCCTTGTACACCTGATGCTATTGGATTTACCTAGGAATCAGTAAAAAAACAAAACCAAAACAAAACCAAAGAACCCACAACAATGTACTATTATTTCTCAAAGTAAAAGCAAATGAATGAAAATCTAAATCATCCAAATTGTGCCTTAAAAGGCATATGCTGATATGCCTTTATAACAGAGGGAGCTGCCTAGTTTGTTGTCTGAATTAAACACAAATTTACACACCCAAATGACCAAAATAATGAAAGTGATAGATTAGTGTATTGATGCATAATCACTATCTAGAATGCAGAACTTATGAGCAGCCTGATTTTGAGACAATTACTTGTAATTAAAGCTGTGCTGGTTACCCCCCAAAAAAATAAAAGAAAGAGAGCGAGCGAGAGAGAAGTCCTTTGTGTATAGCACCAATTAATTACTTTTTTTTCCAGCAAGAATAGCTCTTAAATGTCTGTGTAGCTATTTATATCTGACCACATTCAGGAGTGATATGGAATATGCGTCTCAGCCTTCTCAGAATGCTATTTGCAACTCACATCTTTCAGTTGGTTTTCCTTAAACCCATCTGAAAAAAAATAATAACATCCATAAGACTCTAATGTGAGAGAGGTATTAAGATCCCTGTTTTCTTCATAATTAATAAAAGCAAATAACTAGGCTCAGCTCCATAGTTTGTAAATCAATTTCTCCAGCGATTGTCCCCACCTGAATAGTGAGTGATTAAATTAAAAAAATATAGTAAGTGATGCTCAGATAGAGCTAGAATTCTTTTCCTTGTAAGGGCCCAAAATATGACTGTATTTTTTTTTTTTTTGCGGTACCGGGGATTGAACCCAGGGGAGTTCTAACTCCGCGCTACACCCCCAGGCCTATTTTTTATACTTTATTTTGAAACCGGGTCTCACGAAGTTGCGGAGGGCCTCACTAAGGAGAGAGAGAGAGAGAGACAGGGAGAGAGAGAGAGAGAGAGAGAGAGAGCGAGCTGAGGCTGGCCACGAACCCAGATCCTCCGGTCTCTGCCTCCCAAAGTATTGGGATTACAAGCGTGCACCACCACGCCTGGCACGACTGTATTTTATTTAGCCTCACAACAGTCCTGTGGTTCTGGGTGAATCTAAAACAGGAGATGTTGGTGATGGCATGTGTGTCCTTGACCTTTGGTAGGCGGGCAGGGTCAGCCAGTGGTTAGGGGCTGCGGAGACGCTCAGGGTCTGGGACTCAGGTCCAACTGCCTTCCTGGATGTCCAGGTGTGACCACCTGCCTGCTTGTCCTCCGTCGCCATTCTGAGGTTCCCGCTGGGACTGGCCTTAGGGAAAGACCAGGTGCAATTACACCACTCATTCCGCTCCTCCACCTCAGTAGAGAGCAAGTTCTGGAGTTTCCAGAACAATCTTTCTTTCAGGTGAGTTCATTATTTACTCTACAACCCACAGTGACTGACTTCCTTTCCTGGTGTAGAACGTCCGTGTGAACACACTCACAAATCGGGCGGCTAAACTAGCTGTGCCGCCTAATGTCGAGGTTTGAAGTTTAGGAGGGAAAGTTACTGTAGGAAACAGATCAAAGTAAATGCAGATGTGGATTTTATTTGGGCCTCTGAGTGGTGCTTTTCTTCTTTCTCTGTTTTTCCAAGATGTCTTGTGACAACCTGTAATAAATGGCAGTCTACTGTCATGGTTAACCATGTAGAACAGGAGGTCACACTGCCCAGTCTCAGTTCTGTGTGTGTGTGTGTGTGTGTGTGTGTGTGTGTGTTGCTAGGGATTGAACCCAGGGACATT
>PVJS01062484.1:0-10723 GCA_004027185.1 Glis glis | reverse complement strand
AGGAGAAGGAGAAGGAGAAGGAGAAGGAGAAGGAGAAGGAGAAGGAGAAGGAGAAGGAGAAGGAGAAGGAGAAGGAGAAGAAAAGAAAAGAAAAAAAAGGAGCAGGCCAGCCCAGGGAGGCCACCCCACCCATCACAGGAGGGCCCTGCCCCTGGGTGGCTGCTCTTCCAGGCACTAACAGTTAAGGTTGGAATAAGAAGATGGTCCCCAAAGGGCAGGGTTTGAGCACAGGGAGCTAGGGGGCTTTCATTCTAGCAGAAAAGAAATGATTGGCCGGGAGTGGTGGCACACGCTTGTAATCCCAGTACTTGGGAGGCTGAGACCGGAGGATCCGGGTTCGTGGCCAGCCTCAGCTACTTAGTGAGGCCCTCTGCAATTTCATGAGACCTGGTTTCAAAATAAAAGATAAAAAATAGGGCCAGGGGTGTAGCTCGGAGGTAGAATGACCCTGGGTTCAATCCCTGGTACCGCAAAAAAAAAAAAAAAAAAAAAGAAATGATTAACAAGGGCATAGCTATAATGTAATATAAGTAGTGTAGAAGTACTTTGCAATACAGGAATGCCCTTCATGCAGGGTGTGGGTACACACACATGCAGTCACACAGCTTGTGGGTACCTGGGTGACGGGGCCAGGTCCCTGGTGAGTGTTGGCTGCTGCAACAGACACTGTCACACGCACACACATGTACATACACACAGGGTCACACGCACATGTGCGTGCATACACACAATTCTTCCTTTATGGAACTCCTGAGGCAAACTAGGATGCAGTGACTCTGTTCACTTTGCAGACAGGCAGAGTGCATGCTGGGTATTTGAGAGCACCCAAACCTGTCCAAGTCACACTACATATTGGATCAGCAAGTCCTGCTCCCAGTTAGCTGGGTTTTGCTTCCTGCCACCACGCCCAGTTGCCTGGCTCTCTCAGGACCCCTAGCCCTGGTGTACAGGTGAAACCGAGCTGAGCAGGCTCTGTCACCGCAGGCAGACGATGCCTCCCAAGTTCTTCTGCCTTCCCTCTGGACGTGGGAAGATCTGGCCAATACACCTGGTCTCTCCCCCCAACAGCGCTATGTCCCCCCAGTCCCTAACCTCTCCATCAGTTCCCCTCTGCCATCAAGAGGTATCCTGCCAGCTAGGGCTTTCAGATAAACTGGTGGATTGCAAACGGCATGTCTGGGGAGTCCTCCAGGTTTCCCAGCCACACAGCGGAACTCAGGACAGGACAGTGGTTAGGGGCACTGCTCTGGGGCCACACAGGCCCGGGTGCAAATCCCAACTTACCACTTGCTAGGAAGTTGCAAACTCTCAATGGCTGTATATCTGCAAAATGACATACTGGTTCCTAACTCAAAGGGTGGCTGGAAAGACGAAACAATATCGCACATGCAAAACAACCCTGAACCGGCCCTGCGTGAGCACGTGGTAGGAGAAACAAGAACACATGCACAGGAATCTCTCTCTGGATGCCTCACGGGCACGATGGCCTCGACCGGGGACTGGCACCCAGAGCAGAGGGCGGGGCGGAGAGAGGCCAAAGAGGCCAAAGCCAAGTGTGAGCAGGGGTGGAGGCTTCCAGCAAGGGAGTTCTGAGGACCAGTGACATCCAGTTTATGTGACGCTTCCGGGGCAGTGTTTCCCAATGCTTAGTCCCTGGAATCCAGTTTCATGAGATTTTAACAAGTATCATGTTCTTTTCTCCAAAAAGTACCATGATCAAATAAATAAGAAAAACATTTGGGTGAACAAGTCAAATACATTTCTTTAGTGCAGGACTTCTCAGAACCTTTTAACATAATAATATGCCCTGGAAGGCCTAAGACAAGAGTTATAGTATACAGAGTCTCCCAAGCTCTTTTTTTTTCTTTTTTGTACTAGGGATTGAACCCAGGGGCATTCTACCTCTGAGCTATAACCCAACCCTTTTTATTTTTGTTTTGAAACAGTCTCCCTATGTTGCTGGGGCTGTCCTTGAACCTGTGATCCTCCTGTCTCAGCTTCTCAAGTACTGGGGTTACAGGCATGCGCCACCACTCCTTGCTCCCAAACTCATTTGATTACCATGTAACATTTAATTTTTTGTGTCATCTTGATTGGGTCCATATATTGGGCCAAACATTATTTGGGACATTTCTATGAGGATATTATTATTATCATTATTATTATTATTATTTTGTGTGTGGTGCTGGGGATTGAACCCAGGGGCATTCTACCTCTGAGCTAAACCTTCAGCCCCATTTCATTTTTAGTTTGAAGCAGGGTCTCGCTAGGTTGATGAGAGTCTCACTACTTGCTGAGGCTGTCCTCAAACCTGTGATCCTCCTGTCTCAGCCTCCCAAGTACTGGGATTACAGGCATGTGCCACTATGCCCGGCTACTATGAGAATATTATTAAATGAGATTAACATTTAAATTGTCAAACCAAGGCAGAATGCCCTCCTTAATGCGGGTGGGCCTCATCTAATCAGTTGGAGGCCTGAATAGGACAAAAAAGCTGACCCTCCCCCCAAGAAAGAATCCCTCTTGCCCAGTGACCATCACACTGGGACATCAGCTTTGTTCTGCCTCAGACTTATCCACTTGTCTCAGCCTCCCAAACACTGAGATTACAGGCGTGCACCACCATGCCCGGCCAGACTTAAACCGAAACATTGGCTCTTCCTGGGTCTCAAGCCGCCAGCCCTTGGACTGACTTATGCCACGGCTCTCCGGGGCGCCAGCTTGCCAACTCACGCTGCAGATCTTGGGACTTGTCAGCCTCCACGATCATGTGAGCCAATTTCTTATAATAAATCTCCTTCTTATATAAAGATATGTAATAAATAAGTACAACTACACTCACATCTGAATCTCTATCTCTATCTGTATCCCTCCCATTGGTCTGTTCCTTTGGAGAACTCCACAGAACTCTGCTTCTCAGAAGACCACCCTGCAGGCTGAAGTTCCATGAATGCTTCCGGGAGCGCTGCAGTCAGGTGGGGGTCCAAGGGGCTGAGGCCTCTGCTCCCCCCCCCACTGTCCAGAAACTGAGGCCACCCCAGCTTAGACACAGGGCGCTCTCTGTGGAGACCAATCTGCACAGTCCCCACCCACCAAGCCTCTTTCATCTCAGAAGAGGGGCTGGGAGGAGGAAGGCAGCTCTTTGTGAAGGACAATCTGGTCTGCTTCAGGGTTCTCTCTTCTGTTCCCTCCTCTCTCTCCTTCCTTCCTTCCTTCCTTCCTCCCTTCCTTCCTTCTTTCCTTCCTTTCTTTCCTCCCTCCCCCCCTTCTTTTTTCTTTCTTTTTTTTTTTTTTTTGTAGTGCTGGGTATTGAACCCAGGGACATTCTACCTCCGAGCTATACCCCCAGCCCTATTTTATTCTTTATTTTGAAACAGGGTCTTATTAAGTTGTGGAGGGCCTCACAAGTTGCTGAGGCTGGCTACGAACCTGCGATCCTCCTGTCTCAGCCTCCCAAATACTGAGATTACAGGTGTGTGCCACCTCACCTGACTTGTTTCCCCCAGCCCCCGTGACACAAGGACTTTGAAGTTTTTTCTCCTCTCCACCCTCCACCTGCATACCGAGCAGTGCTGGGCTCAGCCAAGCCTGGCCCTGAGCTGTGATGGGGACAAAGGGTAAAAGGGCTTTTCTCCCCCTTCGCACAGTGTCTGGTGGCTCCCTGCAGGCGGCCAGAGCTCGGTGCAGAACCCAGATAGAGTAGGACCGTGTTCCGTGATGCTCAGCTAAACCAGAGAGGACATCTTCTTCCTCTGGGAGTTAAGACTTGCTGTCCTGTGAGCAGAAGAGCGGGCCCCAGGGAGAGGAGAATTCCTGGGCTGGACGGAGCCGCACTGGAGGAGCCTGCCCCTTGAAGGACAGCAAATACAAACGCCTGTTCCTGCGTCTTGGCTTTCTGTCCCCAGGTTTCCTACAGAGCCTTGAGGCCTGCTTGAGGACATCTGGCTGGCTTCTAGTTTCTGGTTCTAGGCCAGGGGTTCCCCATCTTTGAATCTCATAAGACACACCCCATTCCATCCCACTATCTCCCAATCCAGGGCTGACTCTGTCAAGTAAGAGCATGAAAAGGGAGATAAGACGCCCAGTGCAGCCCTCGACTCAAAAGAAAGGCCAGACGCATATCCAGAAAGGGGAACATCGTTGTCTCGGACAAAAGGACTGTCTTCAACAGCAGTGAGTTCTGGAAGGTTCTCGGGGCAGCTACTGCCCTCCTCCTGTTCTCATCTAAATCTTCAGAGGGCATGTGAGGCCACCGGCCACCAGGCAGAGTTCTCAGCTCCTTATCCCCAGTCGTGTTATGGACGTGTTGTTTTCTTATTCAAAACTTCTAAGTCTCTACCTCTCCCAGATGGTTTCTCTAGAAGTTTTTCCAGAAGGAAACCACCAGAAAAGGGGAGTGAAGTGCCCACGCTTAGGACTCCCACCGCCAGGCTAATTCTCAAGAGCAAATGATGTCCCCGGAGCGGGAGGGGCTGTGCGTGTCCTTCCCTTCTGTCCCCAGCTAGACTCTCGCCAGCTCTGGCTCTTTCGGGCCAAAGCAGCGTGGGTTCTGCGGGGTAATTTGCAGGCTTGGCTGGGAAGATGAGAAAGTTATAGGCATCGTGCTGGGCCATTACTTATTCTGCATGGAGCAGGGACTGAGCCTGACCGGTGGCCGCCACAATTACCCAAGTTCCCCCAGACACCTACATGAACTCCCACCAGGTTTGTTCCACGAAGCGGGGACAGCTGGTCGGGAGCAGCCGGGTGTGACTGTGAAGTCAGGAGGGCCATTGTGACCAACTGATATTTATACACCGTGAGTGCCATCCCCGCCACCATGGTCACCTTGGGCCTCCCTTCCCAGCTCTCAGCCATCCTGCCTTTGATCAAAGCATTTTTTGGAGCTCCTCTTGGGAATTGCCTTTGGAGCCAGATTATCTGAGAAACAGAGTCCCATCCTCACTTTCTTTGTAATCAAAAATTGCTTTGCTCAGCTTCGTCATCCAGCTAATTCCCAAGACTTGTCTCCAAATGACCTTGGCTGCATTAAAAATTAAATCCCAAAGCAAGAGCCTCACCACCAGCACATTCAGAAAGAGGCTGCAGACCCTGGCGGCAACGCGAGGCGGGGCGACAGGGCGTCGCTATGATGCTCTGCCCGCTGCACATCACACCTGTGGGAGGCTGTATCTCACCTGTCCCAGCTTTCCCTCAATGTCCTGGGCGCTATTGTCCCCATTATGTCCATGAGATACAGAGGCTCAGAGGTTAAGTGACCTAAGATCACAGAGCTACCAGAAGGGCCTCAGACTCCACCACAGGGAGCTTCCTGTTGGATTGCCAAAAGCATAGCATCTGTTTAAATAAAGACCTGGCCGGGTGTACTGTCATCCCAGTACTTGGGAGGCTGAGACAGGAGGATTGCAGGTTCAAAGACAGCCTCGGCAACTTAGCAAGGCTCTCAGAAAACTAGTGAGACCCTGCTTCCAAATAAGAAATAAAATTGGGCTGGGGGTGTAGCTCAGAGGTAGAATGCCTCTGGGTTCAATCCCCAGTACCAACTAACTAACTAACTAACTAACTAATTAACTAACTAACTAACTAACTTACTAAAACCTGTGCACTGATTTAAAGAACCACCAGCTCAGCCCCCCCCCCATCTCCTCCCTTTACACAGACACAGGGCCACAGCGACCATTCCCTCCCAGAGGTTCGGCATCTGCTCTTTGGACCCATCTGCAAAAAGGCAGACTGAAGCCAGGGACACAGAGGGGCCTGGTGGTAACTTCAGTCCCCAACTTGCTGACTTCAACAAGACCCCCTGGGCCTCAGGGTCTGCATCTAGAAAATGAAGGTTGGAATAATTGCCAACCTTCTTATGCAGCTGCGTCCTTCCTGTCCCCCCAAGTTCTGCTCCACAAAACAGCAGAGGCTGACCTGAATGAAATGTAGACAGACAGTGGTCATTGGTACCTAGACTCAGACTCAGGCTTGAGTTGGACTCTGCCACGTGCTGCTGAACAACCTTAGGCCAGCCCCATGGCCTCTCTGGGCCTCCCTGCAGCAACTTAGAACAAGGAGCAGGGGAACGTGTGCCTCTTAGGGGTTTTGCAAGGATCCTGTGTACACATTTATCCAGTGCCTGGAACAGTTGGCATAAATGTGGTGCCCAATGCCAACCACCCCCTTACCCAAGATTTATGCCCCCTTCTGCCTGGGCTGCAGCCTCTGAGAGTCCTCTCCTCTGACCCCTTCTTTGTTGTGTTTCAGTTTTGTGGTACTGGAGATTGAACCCAGAGGCATTCTACCTCTGAGCTGCACCCCCAGCCCTATGTTATTTCTTATTTTATTTTATTTTATTTTATTTTATTTTATTTTATTTTATTTTTGCGGTACCGGGGATTGAACCCAGGGGCGTTCTACCTCCGAGCTACACCCCCGGCCCTATTTTTTATTCTTTATTTTGAAACCGGGTCTCACGAGGTTGCGGAGGGCCTCACTAAGTAGCTGAGGCTGGCCGCGAACCCGGATCCTCCGGTCTCAGCCTTCCAAGTACTGGGATTACAAGCGTGAGCCACCACGCCTGGCTATTTCTTATTTTAAAACAGAGTTTCACTAAGTTTCTAAGGCTGGCCTTAAAACTACAATCCTCGTGTCTCAGCCTCCCAAATACTAGAATTACACTTTTGTGTCACCGCACCTGGCTGACCCCTTCTTTGTGTGTATGTGTGTGTGTGGGGGGGTTATTAGGGATTGAACCCAGGGGCCTTCTACCTCTGAGCTACACCCCCAGCCCTATTTTATGTTTTATTTTGAAACAGGGTCTCACTAAGTTGCTAAGAGCCTCACTAAGTTGCTGAGGCTGACTTCGAACTTGCGATCCTCCTGTCTCAGCCTCCCAAGTACTGGGATTACGGAGTGCGCCACCACGCCTGGCTGACCCCTCCTTTTGAAGTCCTACCTTCTTCCCACCTCCCACCCTCTAGACCGTGATAAGAAAGGGCACTTCTCCCTGCTCTGGGGGGACACTGGTGAAATGGGACAAGGCCATCAGCAGCGAAGCAGAGAGCACCCGGTTTCTTGACTGCCTTTGGCCTCTAATGGGGTAAACAATGACAAAAAGGAGAATCAAATGGCGTCCAACAGAGAGAGGGAAGAATATGGAGACCATTTCTCATCCACAGAGGCGCCCAGCACAGAGAGCTCTGGAGGCAGAAATGTGTTCAAATTCCAGCTTTGATTTTTAGTAGCTCTGTGGCTTTCGAGACACTGCTTAATTTCTCTGAGCCTCCTTCTCATCTGCAATATGAGGAAAACACACGTGTCCACTGTGCAGCACAGTTGTGAGGCTCAAAAACAGACAGTAGGTAAAGCGCGCTGTGGCGTAACTGGCACGTAGTAAATTTTAGACACGTGCTGCCCATTAGACTTATTGAACCAATTATCCAACGAGCGCACACTGGCTCAGGAGGCGCTGCTCTGTGTTTGCAAGATCAGATGGGGGAAAGTGAGACTGTCCCAGGGCCCCTGCACGTGCCCACCTCGTGCTCCGCGTCCATAGGGGCAAAATGTCCATGGGAGAGTGCTGGTGTGGTGTCCTCTGTGACATCCCAAACAGGTCCCCTTGTCATTCACTTCTCTCCATGGATGGGTGACTCATTCACTCCTCAGAAGATAGACCATTTTTGGGCACTAAACATCCAGCTTAATCAAAGACCCTCTCTTTAGCCCCAAATTATAATTATTATTATTTTTTGTGGTACTGGGGATTGAACCCAGGGGCATTCTACCTCCACGCTACACCCCCAGACCTGTTTTTTATTCTTTATTTTGAAACAGGGTCTTACTAAGTTCCGGAGGGCCTCACTAAATAGCTGAGGCTGGCCGCGAACCTGCGATCCTCCTGTCTCAGCCTCCCAAGTACTGAGATTAAAAGCATGCACCATCACGCCCGGCTAGTTCCAAATTATTTTGTCCCAATCTTTGCCCAAATTTTGTCCCAATAGTTCTACTTTGGAATTACTCTAAAGCTGGCAAACCCAGCCTTCTTTATTTAAAGAAAATATGGATCTGTGACTAAAGCCAAGATTCCTAGGGTGGAGGTCAAACTTGATACCTGGACAGAGCACCTGGCACTCTGGCTATGGTGCATGTATAGGGTGCCAGGCTGCAGAGAAGGGAACTGAGAGCTGAGACTGGCCTGCTGGGTACAGTGAGTGGGGTCTTGGCCTCTAGGTGGTCCTGGGTCACCCTATACCTCCTAGTAGGCATCCATAGCACTTGGGCCCCACAGACAGCCTCCCAAGGGAGGCGCAGGAGGTGTGTGTCTGTGACCTTGAATCCCAAGGTCCTGCCAAAGGAATAACAATGAGAAATTTGCCAGGCACAGTTCTCTTTGATGTGTCCCGGCCTGGGGAATTGGTGTCAGAAGACACACAGAAAAGCCAGATGGCATTTTCCAGGGTCATGGTCCACCGTGGAGAGAAGCCCAGGGCCCCTTTCATGTCCTTTCCCGCATCAGTCGTGCCAGGGCGGCTGGCGTAGGAGAACGAGAGCCCGCGGAGACACAAGATTAATGGGTTCCCAGGCAGGTGAGCAGCCGCCCCCTCAGCCAGTCACTGTCCTCCGTCCTCTGCGGCTCCCTGGGCCTGGCTGGCTCTGTGAGGCGTGGAGTGTAGAAAGAGTTCTGCACAGAGGCCAGCCCTTGCCAATCAGGCAGAGCCTGGCCAGTGTGGCTACTGTCACCAGGAGCCGGGCTGAGCCCCCTTCAGGAGCGTCGCTGCTGCAAGCAGAGGGACAGGCTTGATGAGAGGACAGGAGCAGGTGGGCAGGGAGCCCAAGCGAGGACAGAGCCCGGCTTCTGGAGGTCCCTTTGCTGGAGCACTGATTCCAAGTTCCATGAGGAGCCCTGTTATTTCGATGCTTTTCTTAGAAGGGCTTGTTTGCTGGCTTGCATATACTTGGCTTCCTTAACTTATAAAATAAAATGGTTTTCATTGCAGAGCACCTACTCATGTATGATCGAAAGGGTAAAGTTAAAAGCAAACCTCTCACCCAAACACCAGGATTCGCAAGCCCATTCCCCACAGGTAACTCAGACTGCAGTTTTCTGCATCTCCAGAAGTTTCCAGCATTTGGAGTTTAAAAAACCACAAATGTGACTTTACTATATAGGCTGCTCAGCCTCCTTTTTTTTTTAATTTTTATTTTGTACTGGGATTTGAACCCAGGGGCATTCTACCACCAAGCTACATCCCCAGACCTTTTTATTTTTTACTTTGAAACCGAATCTCATTAAGTTGCTGAGTCTGGCCTCAAACCTGCAATCTTCCTATCTCAGCCTCTCAAGTACTGGGATTACAGGTGGGCATCATTGCACCCAGCCCCAAACACTTTTTTATCCCCCATTTTACAATTTTGATATCCTTAATCTTCCTTAGTTGGAAAAATGCATAATGAACTCATAACCTTTAAAATGGACTTGCATTTTTTTCTTTTTAATGACCAGAGCCATGTTTAGAGGGGATGCTTAGGTCCCGTCTGACTTGGTGAGGCCAGGCTATACCCCTGTGTGAGCATTTTACAGGCATTATTTTATTAAATCTTTTGTGAGGGTATTATTCATTATTCCCATTTTTCAGCTGAGGCCAGTATGGCACAGGAGGGCTAGGTGACTTGCCCAAGGCTGCACAGCAAGGGACAGTCAGAGTTGCCAGCCAAATGCACAGCCGTCTGACCCTCTCCACCACACCATGCAGGCCATCTAGTCCTGACCATAATCCAGTGTGAGTGGCGGGGAGGAGGCGCCTTCCTCCAGAGCCCTTCCGAAGCCTCCCGGCTCAGCAGCCGTGTTACACACGTGGAAACACCACTGACCCTGCCACTGACCTCAGACCTGGGATGGCCATTAGGCACTGACCTTGGGCATGGGCTGCAGTGACTGCGGTGCTGCCTGGAAGCAGCCACGGTACTGGCAGCAGGGCGACGCTTGCATTTCTGTGCCAGCAGCAGGGATGAGGCACCAGTAGGGCCACGGTGAAGCAGGCAGAGAACATGGTCTTTATTCTCCTGGGCCTCGCCCCTCCCCAGCTCCTCCACACCCACCGAGAGGAGGCAGGTCACGAGATGGAGCGAGAGGGCCCCGGAGAGGAGGCGAGGCCGACCCAGTGGGGATGGACGGCGAAGAAACCCTGCAGAGAGGCCGCCTTGCCAGGGTTACAGCTCATCTTCCACCCCACCAGCTTCCATCTATTAAAACGTGTGTGTGTATGTGTGTGTGTGTGTGTGTGTGGGTGTGTGTATGTATGCATGCGAGCACACACGCACACGCATGAGACTAGGGATTGAACTCAAGGGTGTTCTACCTTTTAGCTACATCCCCAGCCCTATTTTATTCTTTATTTTGAAACAGGCTCTCGCTAAGTTGCTGCGGCTGGCCTCGAACCTGTGATCTTCCTGGCTAAGCCTCCCAAGTACTGGGATTTTTTCTTTTTTTCCATCTCTTAAGATTTTTATTATTTTTTTTTCTTTTTTTATTTTTTCTTTTTTTTTTATTGGTGCATTGTAGTCTCACTTCACAATGAGTATCAGTTTGGTGTTAACATACATGCACACAGCTCTTGGTGTCCCTCCCCCCGCTTCCCCCCCGCCTCCCCCCCACATGTAGCACTGAGAATGATGTTGGTATAATCTCACATATACACATTGTTTATGACAGTAATTCCATGGATTCACTACTTTC
>PVJS01062483.1:0-10726 GCA_004027185.1 Glis glis | reverse complement strand
CTCTCTCTCTCTCCCCTTAGTGAGGCCCTCTGCAACTTCGTGAGACCCGGTTTCAAAAATAAAGTATAAAAAATAGGGCGGGGGGCATAGCGCGGAGGTAGAACGGCCCTGCGTTCAATCCCCGGTACCGCAAAAAAAAAAAAAAAGATGGAAACCACAAACATTACAACCTAACGCAAAATGACGCATTCCGTGCTACTCCATTTATTTAAAAACAATTTTTTTGGTACTACGAGTTGAACCCAAGGGCATTCTATCTCTGAGCTACACCCCTAGCCCTTTTTATTTTTTTATTTTGAAACAGGGTTTTGCTAAGTTACTGAGGCTGACCTCAAACCTGTGATCCTCCTGTCTCAGTCTCCCAAGTACTGGGATTACAGGTGTGCGCCACCACACCCGGCTTAAAAAAAATGTTTAAACAGGCAAGGTTCTTCTTTGGTGATGGGTATTAGAATAAGGGAGGTTTCCAGGAAACAGGAGCTGCCCTGCCTCTAGACCCAGTGCTGGTTACCTGGAGATGTCCCCTCCATAGACATTCATCACAACTGTCACACAGGCTTCCTGTCCTCTTTACGTATGATATACTCAGAAAAGTAACATTAAGCTAGGCGTGGTGGTGCACACTTGGAATCCCAGTACTTGGGAGGCTGAAACAGGAGGATCACAGGTTCAAGGACAGCCTCAGCAAGTAATGAGACTCTCATCAACCTAGAGAGACCCTGTTTCAAAAAAAAATTTAAAAAAGGGCTGGGGGTGTAGCTCAAAGGTAGAATGCTCCCTGGTTCAATCCCCAGTACCACAAAAAAAAAAAAAGAAAAAAGAAAAGTAACATTGAAAATTTACCAACAATTTTAAAACAACTGATTTACACTAAAACCAGGGAAAGATGACTAAATTCCTCTTGTTTTTTGAAATAGGGTCTCACTAGGTTGCTGAGAGTCTCACTAAGTTGCTGAGGCTGGTCTTGAACTGCGATCCTCCTGTCTCAGCTAAATTCCCGTCTGAAAAAGAAAAATAAGTTAATTCTTTTGAATTTGAAATCGTAGCAGCAACCATCCCAATGGTGTTGCTTGCAGAATGTTACATTCATCTCTGACCTGAGCTAGTGCTTTGTCCCTAGCATTTAATTACGCTGTATGGGCAGAAGTATGTGCAGCCTCATGGCCCCAGTGTCACCTCCTCACGGTTTGGGTTGGTGGCTCTGTCCAGGGGTGAAGGGAGGAAAGAAACAGCCTGAGTTACGCTCCTGAGCACTCTGAGTTACCGGCAGTCAGGAACAAAGCCCCGCTCTCCTGGCTTTCTCCAGGAGGAAGCACGTGGCTGTGGGCACAGCTCTCTGAGGGCCGTGGGCGGGGCCAGCAGGGCGGGGCCCTGCTTTCTGGCTGACGGGTCTGAGCCTCCTGGCCTGCACGGAGGAGCCTCCTCTGCAGATTTTCTGCTGGCCTGGTTATGGGAGTGGATTGGCAGGCTGACGATGCCATTATTGAAAAACTCGGTGAAATATGAGTTGGGCTTGGCCGGGTGCAGTGATTGAAAACCCTGCCCGTGTGCTATTCGGAAGGGAAGAATTCAATCGGAGCAAATGGGACTTTTTGGTTAGGTGTCCCTGGGTAATCCCGGGGTCCCTGCCTTTGAGCTAGAGGGGGTCACATCACAGAAAGGTGCACGGTGTCCTGTGAGTCAGCGTGATGGGACACAGGGCCACATGAGACAGAGAGACAGGAATCCTGACACTTGACAAGTCTCAAAGCAGTGACCATCCATGACAGGGACGTCAACAGTGGTAGGCAGGAGCACCCTGCTGCCCCAGGCTGGTCAGAGCCGTGGTCCCCTGAGCAGGCCCCATACTCACAAGGGCAGGGGTGCCCGCAGAGACTTCCACGGAGAACAGCGGACCACCACCTTAACGCAGGTAGGTAAATGGGCCTTCCTGGAGCTGGGCAGAGCCTTCTGAGGTGGACGTGGGGGCCAGGAGCCCACAGAGGGTGCTGGGGGAGCCCTTCCCTACCCCAGGGTAATCAGTGGGCTTCCGGGCTCTGTCCAGCCTGCCTGCCCAGGGGCCCTAGCGGTGGCTCAGCAGCCCCAGGACAGATGCTCAGCCTGGCCACATGTGGGGATCCTAAGGGAGATTAGAGAACTCGGCTGATCCCAGAGCCCCAGCCCAGTGGGCTGGCTCAGCTAGCGTGGGTTTTAGGAGCAGTTTGCATGGTGAACCAAGAAGGGGCCCTACACTGGACCAAGCCTTGTCTGACTGCTCAAGTCAACACAATGTCAAGTCTGAGGGACCTGCGGGAGGCGGGGGTAGATGGGCACCAGACTGGCGAGAAGACATGCCCTGAGACTGTCCCCCCCCCATCTACATGACATTCTAGCATCTGGTACAACCTGGAGTTCCCGGGCTGGCCCCACAGCCTCAGCACTTCCCTGCACCCCCACCCAGCCTGCATCGCCCCCCAGTGGACGCTCTGCCCACCCCCAGGTCCAGAACCTGCAGGGTCGCCCCACCTGCCACGTGCCAGGGGCTACAAACCCCCCTAGGCAGGGAGGTGACCCACCTCCTGTGTCCCGGGCCTGGGGTCCAGGAGACCCTCCCCCCAGCCTGCAGCTCTGACCCCGCCGGCCAGGGCTACTTTAATTTTAAGCACCAGCCAGTTATGGGATCCAAGAGTGCAATGGATCTTTCTCCTGTTGACCAGATGCTGAGATGAGCCAGGGTTGATTTTTTTAAATACACTTCCATTTTGCGTTGTGATCTCACATCATACTGTAGTTCAGTACTGTGTGCATGTGTACCCCAGAGCTGACCTTTGTGTCAACACAAGGACAGGTCAGCAGCCCACCAGAAAACCAGAGACTAGAAGCAGCGTCCTCCTCGGCCGGCTTCAGTGGACGCAGCAGAAAACCCAGTGTGGTGATTAGCACGTGGGATTTAGCTAGCTTATTTCATGCCGGCGAGGAGTCTTTTCCTAACTAAGTGTTGGAGCCTTGGCCTCGCCTCCGCTGTCACTGTCCTCCTGCCCGAGTTCATGCTCCTCCTGTGAGTGGTTTAGTGGCAACGTCCTGACAGGAGGCCTGGGTTCCAGTCTAGGCTCAGGCAGGAGTTGCCCCGAGTCTGGGGGCTGATGGGTGAGGGGAGCCAAAGCCTTCCCTCCTGGGGTCCCCGAGGGAAGCAGGTGGCCCTGCCCTGGAGGACAGACAGGAGCCTCGAAGGTGTGGAATCAGGAGAATGGGGAGGGACCTGGTACCTCAGCTTCAGGGGGCGCCGTCCTCTCTGAACTGCGGGGGGCTGTTTCCCAGTGGAGGGTCCTCTGCACAGAGACTGGGACCCAGGATGGAGGGGTGGGGCCTGCCCCTACCTGCCACCGCAGTCCACCACAGCCTGACACCTGTTCCTGCAGACCCTTGGTCACTGGGTGCAATGGCTCGGGGTGGCTGCATCTCAGCCGGGATACAGAGGGCCTAGGGAGGCCCAGCCCACCCTGCCCTCCCCTCTTCCTTCACACACCTGCCTGGCTCTCACAGGCTGGAGCACATGGGCAGAGGCCTCGTCCACTCCTGCCTCTGGGGCCGTCTCTATTTGGGCTGGTGTTCCAGGTGACCCTGTTGCTCCGAGCCCAGGCTCTGGGCCCTGCAAGGCCTGTGGGCCACCTACACACAATCTGCACACAGGAGGTACAGAAGGCACGTCCCCCGCCCCAGGGCCTCGAGCAGCCCAGCTGAGAGCCAACAGCCCAGCCCTCCTGCCTGCCTCACCAGGAGCCCAGAAGGGCTGCAGCCAGGGAGAGCAGAAGGGACCGTCCCCGCCCCCATCAGACCCTCTGCTGCTGCGGTTCCAAGCTGACCAGGGACCCTCTTCTGAGCCCCTCTTGGCCACCACCCCCGGATGAGTCCAGATCACATCTGGCTTCTCCAGGGTCCGAGGCAGGCTCTTCCCAAGTTCTTTAGGACTTCGGTTTAGCTGCCCAGCCGTCTGTGGTCATTAGAGCTCAGAGCCAGCTCCAGGGTGGGGACGGCTCCTCCTGTGCCAACAGGGAAGGATGAGTGTGGCACAGGTGGGAATCTGGCTGGGTACCACATAGCTTAGGATGGGGTGGTGACTGCAGGGATGGCTTGGGAGCAGTGAATGGGTGAAGTCTCCATGCAGCCGACGCGCCGAGCCTCGCTGGGCCCAGTGAGGATGCGGGAGCCTCAGGCCTCCTGACCGTGAAGGACAGGGAACGGCGTGGGCCCAGGAGCTCCCCTGATTGGCTGGGGCTTGCAAGCCACTGCTGAGTCCAGAACCTTCCAGGGGCACAGGGGCTCACCATGACTGCTGCTCATCACGACCTGTGACCTTGGGGGGTGTCCCGCTGCTACGCGCCCTAAAGCAGACCCGCTGAGGGAAGTGCTGACAGACACTTATCGCTCATGCATATTAACGACTTCCAGAGGCTGACAAACGTCTGAGCGCATATTTCAAGTCAAAAGACAAGCGACACAGTGGGCGAGGAAATATTTGTGACAGATTAAACATAAAAGATTAGAAGCATCCAGAACACATCAACTCCCTCCTGTCACTGAGGAAAAGACAAATAGCTCAAAAGGAAAGGGGGCGAGAAATGGGATTGGCAGCCAGCGGCCACAGCAGCCAGAGAGATGGTGGCTGCTACGAGAGAGGCGCCTCACCTCAGACGGCGGCCATGCCACGGAGTGTGGGCAGGAGCGCATGGGTCCCACTGAAGCACAGGTGCGCAGCTCAGAGAGGTGGCTGGACGATTTCTGTCCAAGCCAGACGTGCTCATTCCTATTGGCCCAGGGGCTCCATCATAGGAACTCTGCAGCACGCACTGTGCGTGCGTTCCTCAGAGCGTGTGGTGTGCGCACTCCACAGCCTGTGCTATGCATGCACTCGACTGCGCGTGCTGTACATGTATTCTACAACATGTGCTGTGCGCGCATTCCTCAGAGCGTGTGGTATGTGCACTCTGCAGCCTGTGCTATGCATGCACTCCACCGCGTGTGTTGTACATGTGTTCTGCAGCGTGAGCTGTGCGTGCATTCCTCAGTGTGTGGTGTGTGCACTCCACAGTGTGCATGCACGTGCGCCTCACAGTGTGGCTGTGTGTCCACAAAGTGTAGGCATATATCAGGGAACCTGGCAGGCAAAACCCCAACTCACGGATCTGACGACCTGGACGGTGCGTGTGTCAGAGGGTGTTATATTAAAGACAAGTAGCTCTCGATGAGCCACTGATACGCACAGGTAAATAAGTCAGGACCCATCTACCTGCGCCAGGGACTCTACGGGGGGCAAAACTGAATGAGTTAGATCTATTCTGACACTCACAGGACTCCAAAACATATTGTTGCATAAAAGGCCAACATGCACATGTTAAACTAAGATTATATTTATATGCATGCATCCTTAAACTTATGTAAATACATCAAAAAACCCCTCCTCAAGGTTACCCTGAAAGAGAGCAGAGCGGGCGCCGCGTGGTTCATCCTGCACACCAGCTTCTCACTCAGGGTCACCCCAAGTCCCCCCAGCGCTGAGTCTTGGCTCCTCATCCTGGCCCCTCTCTCTCTTTCTTTTGTGCTCCCTCCATCTCGCTCCCTCCTCCCTTCTCCTCCCCTCTCGTCCTCCCTCGCTCCCTCTCATGGTGTCTCCAGGGGCCAGGCCCTAGGCCGCACTGAGGCACTGAGATAAGCAAGCCCAGGCCAGGCCTTGAAGGACCTCCAGGCCGGCAGGGACCCCACCCCTGGGCCGTGAGGTCTGTGAGGTCCGCCTGGGGAGGAGGCAGCCTTCACCTCAGTCTCCAGAACAAGGTGCTCCACGAGTACCACCAGGTGCCCAAGTGGGCATCACTGGGCGCTGGGAGGCAGGGAGGCCGAGCCCCTGGCCCAGGGCGAGCATGTCTGTCAACACCCTTGGGTACCACAAATTGTCATCTGATCGACACCCAGAAGTGATCAGTTGTAGTGGGATCGGCCTAACGTTTAGCAGGGCCGTACTGTGCACGTTGGTCAGAATTCAGATCCGCTTAGACGTGTGACTGGAATTAACCAAAGAGACGGGGTTCGAGGCCTGTGCGACACCGCTGCCAGGTGGAGATCACCCCAGACAGGTGCTCCTGCCTCGCTGGGTCCCCTGCTCCCTGGCTCCAGAAACAGCTTCTTCCAGCATCTTCCACGTGTGTAAATGTCCCTTATGAGGATCAGCATGGGACTTCTGGGCCTGATGATTTCACACCAAGAGCAGCGTGCAACAGGAAGTTAGGGCGATTGTAGCTAATGGCTGTGGAGACTCCCAGCCCCTCGAGCGGACAAAGCAGCTGCTTCTCATCCGCTATGGCTAGGTGCTGGGCCCTGAGTGCTGGGTGCTGGGTGCTGGGTGGGCGACTCCTGCCTGGGCTGCCCTCTGGCCTGCAGAGCTCAGGGCAGCCAGCCCTGCAGGGCAGTGGTGTGTGCTGGGGTCTGGGCCAGCAGGGCAGTAGGAAGAGCCCTGTGCTGGGAATCTGCCCTCTGGCTTTCCTGAGGCAAGACCACACCCAGGCCGCAGAGGACAGAGCAGTGCGGCCGAGTCCCTGTGCCCAGGGAGGCCCTGGCCAGTGTGTCTGTGTGCGCATGTCCAGGCTGTCCCGTTCTGAAACCCAGGCTCAGTGAGGGCTGGGAGCCCTGGGGAGGCAGTGCAAGCCTGAGGAGGGGCCCTGTCTGCAGGCTCAGTCTTGGGCTGAGGGTCCCCAGCCACCCTCCGGGGAAGACCCTTCCCTGACAGCCCTCCAGGCGGGGAGCACTCCCAGCCCACGGTGGGCACCATGACAGCCACAGAAGAAACGAGAGCCATTCACGCATTCCTCCCCACCCAGTGCCTGCTGTGGCTCTAGTCCAGGGCTCTGGCAGCATGCTTGGGAGGCAGCGGGGCCGGCTGCTGGGGACACACTCTGTGTCTGAGGTCTTGGCTGGAAACCTGAGACTGCGGCAGGTGCGGCGTGACCAGGGAGAGGCAGCAGCTTCAGGAAACTGTGTGCAGATCTCCAGGGTGCTGCCTGCCACCTGCCTAGGGCTTCAGGAAGCTTTCTGGAAAGATCCTGGGAGCTGGGCTGCCTCTCGGGGCTTTGAGGGGGCTGGTGCCATTCTCCTGTGGTCCTGGTTTTCCAAGCCAGCAAGTCTCCTCCGAAAGCGTGGGTGGGTCGGGTCTCACCCCAGGTGGACCCAGCAGGCAGCCCGGCCTCATGAGACTCTGGGGCTGGCGAGTGCAGAGCCGAGCTGGGTCTGGTGTCTCCCTGGAGATGGAGAGATACAGCCCAGTGCTGGCTGGCAGAGGCCACGGGGCAGCGACACCCCAGCCAGGCCAGGCCAGGGGCTGTGATGAACAAGTGGGCTGATCCAGTGTGATCAGGGTGGGTGACGTGGTGCAGTGACCTTGGTGGATGCTGGAGGTAGAGCCGGGGGGAGGGCCATGGGGAGGGGCACGGCTGTGCATAAAACCTGTGCCCAGCTACTCCACTGAGCAAGCTACCCGGGGAGACCAGACAGGAGGCCGGCACAGGCCTGGAAGAGGGGTCTCAGCAAATGCTGGCCAAGGGGTAGATTCTTTAAAAATGGTGATCACACTCACAAGATGTGTGCATGGCCTGTGCCTAAAACTTCCATCTTACCCAACAAAACCTCTCAACAACTAAATACTAACACCCCACCACCACCATCCTACTCTGCTTCTATGACTACGACTCCTGTGGGGACCTCACAAGTGGACTCACACAGCGCTTGTCCTTTTACGACTGGCTTATTTCACTCGGCCTAATATCCTCAAGGTTCTTCCGTTTATAAGCATGTGTCAGAATTTCCTTCCTTTTCATGACTGAATAATATTCCATTGTATGGATGGACCGCATAACGTCTATCCATTCATCTGTTGATGGACATTTGGCTTGTTTCCAGTGTTTGCCTCTTGTGAATAATGCCGCTGTGAGCGTGGGCAGACAAATACCTCTTTGAGTCTCTGCTTTCAGTTATTTGGGTCTATATCCAGAAGTGGAATTCCTGGCTCATATGGTAAGTCTCTGTTTGGTGTGCCGTTTTCCACTGGCACCGGCAGTGCGGAAGGGCTGCCATTGCTCCGCATCCTCACCGACACCTGCTGCCTGTGGCTGACGGGGGAGCATCTTTCCCCATGCACATTGTTTGGAGAAATGTCTGCTCAGTCCTTTGAAGTGGCAGAGTTTTTGACTCAAATGTCCTGACTCACCTGGAGCCAATGTAGACAACCCCCCCCCACCGCCACTGCCACCACCGCGGCCAGACCAGACATGTCACCACCCAAGGACACTGTCGGGAACTTGGCCAAGGCCCAGGGGCGAGGGAGGGGTGCTCCCCCGGGCCCTGCCTGGCCCCTCTCCCTCCAGCCCCCCGAGGTTCCCTGGCTTCTCTCTGACTGGTGGCAGTCGCGGGAACCCGCGGGCTGGCCTTTCTCACGGTTTGAGTTACAAACCCCGAGCGGGTTAGTGATGGGATTAATTAAATGGATCAGCAATCGCCCTTCTCTGTTTCTCCTCTTTTACCTTGCTTTCTGGCAAGCTCCTACTTCAGACCCATCAAGGACTTCCCCTCCTCCCCTCCTGGGACCCGGCCCTCTCAAAACTACTGAGCACCAATTAATTTGTCTCATTTACATGAAAAAGTGCAGAAGATGTCTTTTTACATAATTAACTATATTTTGCAAGTCATTAAAATTCTGCAGCCCTGCCCACAATGGCACCCCATTCACCACCAGAGATAAGTGCCTGGGGGATGGGAATGGGGCCCCAAGTGGGCCTCGCTGGCTGATGCATATTCATGAGAAGGGCCTGGCTGCCAGCTCCTGCAGGGCCCGCCCTCTCCCTGTTGAAGGAGGGGGTGGGAGGGAGGACTCCGGTGGGCCTCTGGGGACCTCTCCCTCCCAGGCCAGCAGAGAGACAGCCCCTGCCTTCTAGAACCATCCCGTGGCATCCAGAGCAGAGGACGGAGTCCAAGGGCTCAAGATGGAGGAGGGGGCCGCCTGCATCCCTGCACCCCATCCTCTGCCCGCTCAGCGCTCCACTGCCATCCATTCCTCCTGAGGGGGTGTCCTTCCAAGAAGAGGGGGCCTTGGCCCACAGGAAGCCCCTCCCTGCTGGGCCCAGCATGCAGATGGTGGAGCGCCTGGGGCTGGAGGTGGGATGCATCCTCTCCTGCCCAGGTCCTCCTGCTCCCCTTCTGGTCCCCAGAAACGGCTCCGTCTCGGCAGAGCGTGCCAGGCCAAGGTGGGAGCTCCAGGCAGGGACACCGGCTCACAGCCTGTGGCTCCATCCTCCTCGCCTGTCCTCTCCTCCGAGGGACGAGGCCATGTCGCTCCCCTCACCGCCGCGTTGCCCTCCTTACACAAGTTCCTATGTGTTCCGTCCAGCCGGGCGCCTGGCCACAGCTGTCCCGCAAACGTGAGTCCTCTCCAGAAAGACGGACTCTCAGCCGTGATTCCAGAGGGGCACCCGGCTCCCACGTCTGCAGGCACCGCATGCTAGTTACCTCTGCAGACGTTCGACGTTCAGTCATTCAACAAACCATCGGCACAGCCCTGCTGAGTGCCAGACACCCCTCTTAGAGCCCACGTCCTGTGAGGAGTGACATCTCCAGGCAGCAGCAGGGGGTCCTAGGTGACACACCTTGGGAGTGGGCTTTGTGGAAGAGCAGGGCAGGATGGGGTGGCATCGGGTTGGGGTAGGTGAGGCGGGCGCACATCTGGGGGTCCCTCAGAAGGAAAGTGCAAGGTCAGGCAGGGCAGGGGAAGAGGTGGGGACCCCAGCAATGGGCATGCGGGGGTTTGCGTCTACGGGCAGGAGGGCCCCTCCGGCTGTTTCCCTGGCTGGGATGCCACCAACCTCGATGTGTCTCCTGGGTTCTGAGTGACCCCGGGTCACGGTGACTCTAACACGCAGCAAGATGGTGTTACTTGTGCTAAAAAACGAGCTAAGGAAAATGAGCCTGCTGTCCCCTGGGGGAGAAGGACCAGCAGAGGCCGGAGCGAGAGATGCGGATGCAGGGGACTCCAGGAGGCCTGCGATGTGTTTCAGGGGTCACTTCCACAGTCTGTAAGGCAGCTGCCCATGAGGGGCCCCCTCCTCACTGGGGGGGACGCACACAGCGTGGCCCTGGGATGGGTGCTGAGCGGCTGAGCCTGAGGGCCACTGCTCCCCGGGGAAGGGGTGGGCACTGTGGGTGGGGCAGAGGCCAGATGGCCAACCCTTGAGCCCAAGGACCTTCAATCCAGACAGACTGACTGCCCAGGCCTGGTCCAGACTGCCATGCTGCCCTCGGCTCCTCACCCCAGAAAGCTGGCCCGCGGGGCGCGCCGGTTAACCTCAGCCGTCCTCTCCTGAGGGAGGCTGCTCAGGCCAGGAGGGCAGGGGAGAGGTGACGTTCACTCTGCCCACAGTAGACATGAAAAATGCGCAGCCTTGCACAGAACAGCCTCCTGCAAAGGTGGACAGCTTGGTGGCTGCAGCCTCCGGGAGACCCTTGGTGCCCCTGCCCTCCACCCCAAAGGCTGACCCTCGGCGCCCCTGCCCTCCACCCCGAAGGCTGACCCTCGGCGCCCCTGCCCTCCACCCCGAAGGCTGACCCTCGGCGCCCCTGCCCTCCACCCCGAAGGCTGACCCTCGGCGCCCCTGCCCTCCACCCCGAAGGCTGACCCTCGGCGCCCCTGCCCTCCACCCCGAAGGCTGACCCT
>PVJS01062482.1:0-10727 GCA_004027185.1 Glis glis | reverse complement strand
AGAGAGAGAGAGAGAGAGAGCTGAGGCTGGCCACGAACCCGGATCCTCCGGTCTCCGCCTCCCAAAGTACTGGGATTACAAGCGTGCGCCACCACGCCCAGCTTTTTATTCTTTATTTTGAAACAGGGTCTCACTAAGTTGCGGAGGGCCTCACTAAGTAGCCGAGGCTGGCCACGAACCTGGATCCTCCTGTCTCAGCCTCCCAAGTACTGGGATTACAAGTGTGTGCCACCACGCCCGGTTTAGATTGAGATTCTTATTCTGTTGTATTTCTGTTGTATGTAAATCCCTCAGGATGAGTTCTTGGTCGTTTCTCTAATACAGTAGCATTTCTTGTTCTGACGAAAAGTAGCCAAAGCCCTGATTTTTTTTTTTTTTTTGTACTGGGGATTGAACTCAGGGGCATTCTACCTCCAAGCTACACCCCCAGCTCTATTTTTTATCCTTTTATTTTGAAACAGGGTCTCACTAAGTTGTGGAGGGCCTCATTAAGTAGCTGAGGCTGGCCGCGAACCTGCGATCCTCCTGTCTCAGCCTTCCAAGTACTGTGATTACAAGTGTGGGCCACCAAGCCTGGCTCCAAAGCCCTGATTTCTGATGTTGCTTTCCACAGTTTGGCTGGGATCACTCGCTTCACAAAAGGAAAAGACTCCCTCCAGTGAAGAGATCCTTAGTGTACTACCTGAAGAACCGGGAAGTCAGGCTACAGAATGAAACCAACTACTCTCGAGTGTTGCATGGTTATGCAGCACAACAGCTTCCTAGTCTCCTGAAGGAGAGAGAATTTCACCTTGGGACCCTCAATAAAGTGTTTGCATCTCAATGGCTGAATCATAGGCAAGTGGTGTGTGGCACGAAATGCAACACAGTAAGTATCTATCTGGGGTTCAAGAACTTTCCCCTAGGTCTTGGCTATATGGCTCTACATGCTCTAGAACATCTCATTGCTCATTTAACCCATTAGCTTGCTTGCCCTCCCTCCTTCCCTCCCTTCTTCCCTCCCTTCCTTCCTTCCTTCCTTCCTTCTTTCCTCTCTCATTCGTATTGGGGGTTGAACCCAGGGGCATTCTACCTTCAAGCTACACCCCCAGCCCTATTTTATTTTGAAACAGGGTCTCACTAAGTTTCTGAGAGCCTTGTTTGCTAAGTTGCTAAGGCTAGCCTCTAACTGCAATCCTCCTGTCTCAGCCTCCCAAGTATTGGGCTTACAGGCATGAGCCACCAGGCATGGCTCTCCATTAGTTTCTTTTGGGAAGGAATTATATTACTCTTCTTTCCATTTTCTCCTGTTGATTATCTCTTCCTGTTGTTCTGCACCTTTTTTCAAAACTTCTACATTTTCTTTTTTTTTTTTTGCGGTACCGGGGGTTGAACGCAGGGGCGTTCTACCTCCGCGCTACACCCCCGGCCCTATTTTTATACTTTATTTTGAGGCCATGTCTCATGAAGTTGCGGAGGGCCTCACTAAGGAGAGAGAGAGAGACAGGGAGAGAGAGAGAGAGAGCGTGAACGTGCGTGTGCACGCGCGCGCGGGTGCCCGAGCTGAGGCTGTCCGTGAACCCAGATCCTCCGGTCTCTGCCTCCCAAAGTACTGGGATTACAAGCATGCGCCACCACGCCCGCAAACTTCTACATTTTCATCTTCTGATGTCTTCAAGGGAGTTCATATCTTTAGACCCCAACCCTCTGTTTATATTGCTACTTCTTTTTTTTTTTTTTTTGCAGTACTGGGATTGAACCCAGGGGCATTCTACCTCCGAGCTACACCCCCAGCCCCATTTTTTTTTTCTTTATTTTGAAACCGGGTCTCACTAAGTTGTGGAGGGCCTCACTAAGTAGCTGAGGCTGGCCACGAACCTGGATCCTCTAGTCTCAGCCTCCCAAGTACTGGGATTACAAGTGTGTGCCACCATGCCCGGCTTTTTTTATTTTATTTTTTTGTGGTACTGAGGATTGAACCCCTCAGTGACATTCTACCTCTGAGCTATATCCCCAACCCTATTTTATTTTTTACTTTGAAACAGGGTCTCACTAAGTTGTGGAGGGTCACACTAACCTTTTTATTTTTTACTTTGAGACAGGATCTTGCTAAGTTGTCCAGGCTGGCCTCGAAGTTGCAATCCTCCTGCCTCAGCCTCCCCAGTAGCTAGGGTTACAGGGATGTGCCACTGTGCCCAGCCAAAAGGAGTCATTTTAAAGAAAGCGACATTACGAATGAAGGGAAAAATTTATCAGTAAGCTATGTAACCAACAAAATTATAGCAAGAATAAAATAGGCCAGGCGTGGTGGCACGTACCTGTAATCCTAGTACTTGGGAGGCTGAGACAGGAGGATCATAGTATTGAGGCTAGTCTCAGCAACTTAGTAAGACCTTAAGCAGCTTAGTGAGACCCTGTTTGTTTTTTGTGTGTGGTACAGGGTCTTACTAAATGGTGGAGGGCTCGCTAAGTTGCTGAGGCTGGCTGCGAACCTGCAATCCTCCTATCTCAGCCCCCTAAGTACTGGGATTATAAGTGTGCACCACCATGCCGGGCTAGTGAGACCCTGTTTCAAAATAAAAATAAAATAGGGCTAGTGGTCTAGCTCAAAGGTAGAATACCCCTGGGTTCAATCCCTAGTACTCCCCCCCAAAAAAAGAATAAAGTCAAGCTGGGCACAATAGCACACCCCTGTACTTGGAAGGCTAAAACAGGAGGATCATAGATTTGAGACCAGCCTAACCAACTTAAAAAGACTCTGTTTTCAAATAAAAAGTAAAAAGGGCTGCTGGGGTATAGCTCAGAGGTAGAATTCCCCTGGGTTCAATCCCCAGTAAAAAAAAAATATAGAAGTCAAGTAATGGACATGATTGGGACAGAATGTCAAGTGGGAAGAGGCAGGACCTAGAGGTGGGTAATGATAAGGTCCAGAACACCCTCCATTTTCACCTCACCCTGTGTGAATAGACAAGGTTATAATGGCTGAATAAATTGATGCTGGAGTGAAACACATCTGGGATCAATTGAAAGAAAGTCACTTAAGATCAAGAAATCTTAAGTACTAGGAGAAGTGTCTGTTTATAAAGTATATAGGCAAGCCAGGCATGGTGGCACACACCTGTAATCCCAGTACTTGGGAGGCTGAGACTGGAGGATCCCAGGTTCATAGCCAGCCTCAGCTACTTAGTGAGACTCAGCAACTTAGTGAGACCCTGTTTCCAAATTAAAAATAAAATAGGGCTGGGGGTGTAGACTGGAGGTAGAAGGCACCTGGGTTTTATCCCCAGTACTACAAAATAAATAAATAAATAAAGTATGTAGGCAAAAAATTAAACCATTTTGAGGAAGGAAATAATACCATGGTGGTTAGGGCCAGGTTTTCATTTCCTCTTCTGTTGAACGTTGCTTGTCTTATACAGAAGTATTTCAACCCTAAATAGTAGTAGCAAACCTCCACAAAACTTCCTTTTCTTAGTCCCTCAGGCTGCTCACTTGTGGGTTTTTTTGAGGGGGGGCACTAGGGCTTGAACCCAGGGGCGTTCTACCTCCAAGCTGTACCCCCAGCCCTATTTTATTTTTATTTTGAAACAGGGTTTCGCTAGGTTGATGAGAGTCTCACTGCTTGCTGAGGCCTCCCAATTACTGGGATTAAAGGCCTGCACCACCATACCCAGCTTTTTTTTTCTTCTTCTTTTTTTTCTTTTTGGTGCCAGGGATTTAACTCGGACATTCTAACTCAGAGCTACACCCCCAGCCCTATAGTTTATTTTTTTATTTTGAAACAATGTCTCGTTAAGTTGCCAAGACTGGTCAAGAACCTCCAGTCCTCCTGTTTCAGCCTGCCAAATACTGGAATTACAGGCCTACACCACCAGGCCTGGCCACCATAGTGTCTTGCCCAACCAATGTTGCTGAATTGTAACCTGAGCTGGGTGTGGTGGTACACACCTGTAATCCCAGTACTTGGGAGGCTGAGATAGGAAGATCACAGGTTGGTGGCCAGGTTGGCAGCCAGCCTCATCAATTTAGTGAGGCCCTCTGCAACTTAGTGACACCCTGTTAAAAAATAAAAAATAAAATGGACTGGGGGTGTAGCTCAGAGGTGGAATGTCCTGGGTTCAATCCCCAATACCAGTACCACGCACAAAAAAATTGTAACCTGAATTAATCATCAGCGTCTCCTGCCTCTTGAATTGATTGACACTATTTTGAAGGTGAGCATGATAAGTAATATTTTAACTTACTTTTTTATATTTTTTTGTGATACTGGGATTGAACCCAGGAGTATTCTACCTCTGAGCTACACTTCCAGCACAATTGTATTTTTATTTTGAAACAGGGTGTCACTAAGTTGCTGAGGGCCTTGCTAAGTTGCTGAGGCTGTTCTTGAATCTTTGATCCTCCTGTTTTGGCCTCTCAAGTGCTAGGATTACAGGTGTGTGCCACCACGCTGGGCTTTAACTTACTCTTTTTTTTTTGAAAGAAATCTTACACTTTGCCGGGCGTGGTGGCGCACGCTTGTAATCCCAATACTTGGAAGGCGGAGACCGGAGGATCTGGGTTTGCGGCCAGCCTCAGCTACTTAGTGAGGCCCTCCGCAACTTTACGAGACCCGGTTTCAAAATAAAGTATAAAAATAGGGCCGGGGGTGTAGCTCGGAGGTAGAATGCCCCTGGGTTCAATCCCCAGTACTGAAAAAAAAAAAGAAATCTTACACTTTATTTAGCAGTAACTTTTTGGTATTAGTATTCATATTATAATTTTTTTAAATTTCATTTCATTCATTGGAGCATTGTAGTTATACATTTTGATAAGTGTCAGGGTATCAGAAGCATGCATGCACACATTGCTCATTTAACTCTCCCTCAGATCTCACCCTAATTCCCCCCTTTCCGTGCTCAGCATAGTGATTGACTCTGATAAGTTTGTGTATATGCATTGTGTGCATTAGTGTATTTCCCTCTTCCCCCCTCCCATTTTAACTTACTCTTAATACCTGCCTCTTTCTGTCTTCCTTCATCCTCATGACCTATAGTGTTTGGGAGCAGAGGAGGCTGTTTTCTTTTTATAGTTAGTGTTTCTCTTTGCTTAGTTTCTAGAACCAAAGCAGGGAACCAGGAATACTGCTTTTCTCTGAGCTTTGTGACTTTTGACAAATGATTCCTTTATTTGTGCCTTTGTTTTTGTATATGTAAAACAGGAGTAGTAGTATCTAGTATATCTAGTGAAAGGTATCAACTTTATATGAGGGATATTGAGATTCCAGTATGACAAACTTTAGATGTCTAAAAGAGAGTTGGAACTGATCAGATCATAGAAGCCCTGAATAGCTAGCCAAGATTTTACTCTGAGGGGACTAGGGAGAAAATGGCCCTAGGATTTTCAGCAGGGAGTCATGGTTGGTATAATGCTTCAGGGAGAGAGATAACAGAAAGCTAGTGCTATGGTATACCATGAGAGCATAGCAGGTTCAAGGAGAGCCTCAGCAACTTAGTCCTTGTTCCAAAATAAATAAATAAAAGAGGGCTGATGGTATAGCTCAGAGATAGAATGTTCCTGTGTTCAATCCCCAGTACCAAAAAAAAAAAATGAGTCTATGCCTCTTATTTGTGATGGTACTAGAGGGTTTTTTTTTTGGGGGGGGGGGTTGGGGATTAAACCCAAGGCTGCTCTACCACTGAGCTACATCCCTAGCCCTTTTTAATTTTTTTTTTTTTTTTTTTTTTTTTGCGGTACCAGGGATTGAACGCAGGGGCATTCTACCTCCGCGCTACGCCCCCGGCCCTATTTTCTTTTATGCTTTATTTTGAAACCGGGTCTCACGAAGTTGCAGAGGGCCTCACTAAAGAGAGAGAGAGAGAGAGACAGGGAGAGAGCGAACTGAGGCTGGCCGCGAACCCAGATCCTCCGGTCTCCGCCTCCCAAAGTACTGGGATTACAAGCGTGCGCCACCACGCCCGGCCTCCTTTTTATTTTTTACTTAGAGACCAGGTCTGGATTACCCAGGCTGGTCTTGAACGTGGGATCCTCTTGCCTCAGCCTCCCTAATAGCTGGGATTGCAGGTGTGTGCCCCGGCCTACCTAGAGTTGTTTTTCTATTCCTTCTCTTCCTTGTGGGGAGGGCCTTGCTTGGATTAACATTGCTGTGAACCCCCAGAATCCTGTTTAGGGTAATACTTTGCAGACTGTTACTTTCTCTATGTGAGGAAACTATTGGTCGAGAATGTTAGGGCCTGGGAAGCCCTAATATAGAGTTAATTCAGGATTTTATTTAGGAGAGCTTTCTCAACAAGGATGTTGATGGTGTTTTGGGTGATTTCTTTGTTTTCTGGATACTGCAGAATATTTCACATACCAGACTTCTGCTCTGTAGGTTTTAGAAATATGCACATCTCCAGGTTTGAGATAATTGGACATGTGCATACATACTGCAGGTACACATATGTGCTTTTCTTGTTTTGGTGGTCGTACTGGGGATTGAACCCAGGGGCGTTCTACCTCTGACCTACACCCCAGCCCTATTTTATTTCTTATTTTGAAACGAGGTCTCACTAAGTTGTGAGGGCCTCACTAAGTTGCTGAGACTGGCTGCGAACCTGTGATCCTCCTGTGTCTCCCAAGTACAGCGATTATAGGGGTGCACCACCACGCCCTGCTCATATGTTTATTTTTTTATTTTATTTTATTTTTTTTTGCGGTACCGGGGATTGAACGCAGGGGCGTTCTACCTCCGTGCTACGCCCCCGGCCCTATTTTTTATGCTTTATTTTGAAACCGGTCTCATGAAGTTGCGGAGGGCCTCACTAAGGGGTGGGGGAGAGAGAGAGAGAGAGACAGGGAGAGAGAGAGCAAGAGAGCTGAGGCTGGCCGCGAACCTGGATCCTCCGGTCTCCGCCTCCCAAAGTACTGGGATTACAAGCGTGCGTCATCACGCCCGGCCTCATATGTTTATTTTAAACACCTGCATCCCCAGTTGACAACCACTGCAGAACTTAAAGTGATCTCAGTGATCACTTGAACACTGGACAGTGAACAGAGGAGGACCATTGACCTTGTGCAAGAATGTTAGCTGCAAGCACATTGACCTTGTGCTTGCAGTTCTTGTTTCTATTGGATCCTTGTAGGCATTACAGCCAGATGAAAGGTTTTATTTCTCAAGCTGACGTATGGACAGTTTTCTATTTGATTGGGATCAGTACCTGGATCTGGTTCACCATGAGAGTTCAGAGGCTGGGGGTATAGCTCATTGGTAGAGTGCATGCTTAACATATGCGGGCCTCTGGGTTTAATCCCGAGCACTGCAAAAAAAAAAAAAAAAAAAACACACAAACGAAAGAACTCGAACTTGAGATCCCCCTGTTTCAGCCTCCTGGGATGATAGGTATGTAGCACCATACTTAATCTGAATCTCTCTTGTCTGGGTTTTTTCTTTGTTTTTTCTTTGGTTCACATGAAGCCTCTTTTCTTTTTGTGGTACTGGGGATTGAATCTGGGGGCATTCTACCTCTGAGCTACATCCCCAGCCCTTTTTATTTTTTTGTTTTGTAACAGGGTCTCACTAGGTTGCTGAGGCTATCCTCAAACCTGAGATCCTCCTATCTCAGCCTCCTAAGTACTGGGATTACAGGCATGCACCACCATGCCCAGTGATATGTAGCCTTTATTAATGAACAATCCTATTAATCACCTTTCTCATGGATAATTAGAGCTACTTGCTTGACAGCAATGTGCCTAGTGAATTAAAGGTCTCTTCCTGCAGCCCCAAGCCTTGGGGAATGGGTAACAGTGGGTTGCTGAGAGCAGTTCTTTTCTGGGCAAAGCTTTGCTGAGCAGAACTTTATAGGACATCTATATTGGGGAAAGGCATTTTTGTGTGTGTATGTGTTGTGTTGGGGATCTAACCCATAGCCTCACATACGCTAGGCAAACCCTCTACCACTGAACTATACCACTCGCCCAACCTGGGGAAAGCTAATAAGACAGTCTAGATACTTAAATTGGTTCCAGTTTTCCTTGAGCTCTTGTCGTCCCATACCAGCCGCAGGCCCCATTACTTAAATGACTGCCATATGAAGGAAGAAAAAAGTTCCTTAAGCTAAGTATGGCTTCTTTTGCTAATCTACCATTTATTTATTTACTTATTTACTTATTTATTTATTTACTTATTTTGCAGTACTGGGGATTGAACCCAGGGGCATTCTACCTCTGAGCCACCCCCAGCCCTATTTTTATTCTTTATTTTGAAACAGGATCTCACTAAGTTGCGGAGGTCCTCACTAAGTAGCTGAGGCTGGCCACGAACCTGCGATCCTCCTGTCTCAGCCTCCAAGTACTGGAATTACAAGTGTGCACCACCATACCCGGGAAACATGTGTCTTTTCTTACAATGCCATGGAAATATATTTCTAACAATCACCAATATTGCAATTAATTAATTTAATTAAAAAGTGATGCCAGACATGGTGGTTCACACTTGTAATCCCAGGCTGAGACAGGAGGATCACAGGTTTGAGGACAGCCTCAGCAAGTAGTGAGACTCTCATCAACCTAGCAAGATCCTGTTTCAAAATAAAAATAAGGCCAGGCATGGTGGCGCATGCTTGTAATCCCAGTACTTGGGAGGCTGAGACAGGAGAATCGCAGGTTTGCGGCCAGCCTCAGCAACTTGTGACACCCTCCACAACCTAGTGAGACCCTGTTTCAAAGTAAAGAATAAAAGAGGGCTGGGGGTATAGTTCGGAGGTAAAATGCCCCTAGGTTCAATCCCCAGTACCACACACACACACACAAAAAAGTAAATAAAATAGGGCTAGGGGTATAGTAGATTGGAGGTAGAATGCCCCTGGGCTCAGGCCCAGTACCACACACCAAAAATAAACAAATAAAATTTTTAAAAAATTAGCTGGAGGTGGGCATGGTGGCACAGGCTTGTAATCCCAGTACTTGGGAGGCTGAGACAGGAGGATTGCAGTTTTGCTGCTGGCCTCAACAACTTAATGAGACCCTGTTTCAAAGTAAAAAAATAAAATAAGGCTGAGGATGTAGCTCAGAGGTAGAATGTCCCTGGGTTCAATCCCGAGTGCCACACACACACAAAAAAAAAGTGAGCCGGGCATGGTGGCTCACACCTGTAATCCAAATACTGGGTGGCTGAGACATGAGAATCACAGATTCAAGACCAGCCTCAGCAATTTAGCAAATTTATTTTGAAAATTAAAAAAAAGAGCTGGGGGTGTAGCTTGAAAGTAGAATGCCCCTGGGTTCAATCCCCAGTACCAAAAAAAAAAGAAAAAAGAAAGGATTTTTAGTGAACTTTCTTGTATTTATTTTATGTTTTTGTAGTACTGGGAATCAAACCCAGGGCCTTGCATGTGCTATGCACATGGTCTACCACTGAGCTACATACTCAGCCCTTTTTATATGTGGGGGGGTATTATTGAGGATTGAACCCAGGGGCATTCTACCCCCGAGATATACCCCCAGCCCTATTTTATTCTTTATTTTGAAACAGGGTCTCACTACATTGTAGAGGGCCTCACTAAGTTACTGAGGCTGGCTTTGAACCTGTAATCCTCCTATCTCAGCCCGTGGGCCACCATGCCCAGTGGCTACTCAGCCCTTTTAAAAACTTTATTTTGCCGGGTGTGGTGGTACATGCTTATAATTCCAGTACTTGGGAGGCTGAGACAGGAGGATCACAGGTTCAAGTACAGCCTCAGCAATTAGTGAGACTCTCATAAAAATATCAAGGCCCTGTTTAAAAAAAAAGCCAGGTGTGGTGGCACACACTTGTAATCCCAGTACTTGGGAGGCTGAGATAGGAGGATCGCAGGTTCACAGCCAGCCTCAGCTACTTGGTGAGGCCCTCTGCAACTTAGTGAGACCCTGTTTCAAAATAAAGAAAAAATCGGGTGAGGAGTATAGCCCGAAGGTAGAATGCCCCTGGGTTCAAATCCCCAGTACTGCAAAAAAATAGCTCCAATAATAGATAAACAAATAAATAATATAAATTTTTTTTTTTTGCGGTACCGGGGATTGAACACAGGGGCGTTCTACCTCCGCGCTACGCCCCCGGCCCTATTTTTTTTTATGCTTTATTTTTGAAACCGGGTCTCACCAAGTTGCGGAGGGCCTCACTAGGTAGAGAGAGAGAGAGAGAGAGAAAGATAGAGAGAGCGCGCGCGCATGCGCACTAAGGTTGGCCGCGAACCCGGATCCTCCGGTCTCTGCCTCCCAAAGTACTGGGATTACAAGCGTGCGCCACCACGCCCGGCTAAAAATTTTATTTTGAGACAGTCTCACCAAGTTGCCCAGGCTGACCTCAAACCTTCAATCCTCCTTCCACTTCCTGTGTTCCTGAGATTACAGGCATGCATACTGCCACCACGCCCAGCTGTGGAGGAGGATTATATTTTCATTGTTTTAATACTGTTATCATTCAAAGCTTATAATCTCTTAATATAGCAGATATGTAAATAACATGCAATTTCAGTTTTTGCTCTCCAATAGTTTCCAAGTTAGAAATAAAGTTCCCCAGCTGGGCGTGGTGGCGCACGCTTATAATCCCAGTACTTGGGAGGCGGAGACCGGAGGATCTGGGTTCGTGGCCAGCCTCAGCTACTTAGTGAGGCCCTCCGCAACTTCGTGAGACCCGGTTTCAAAATAAAGGATAAAAAATACGGCTGGGGGTGTAGCTCGGAGGTAGAATGCCCCTGGGTTCAATCCCTGGTACCACAAAAAAAAAAAAA
>PVJS01062481.1:0-10727 GCA_004027185.1 Glis glis | reverse complement strand
GTTTTCTACCCTAGAAATTAAATTCCCTGTCTTTACTGCCCCAAGGACAAGACTAGTTCCCCAAGGACGGAAAGACCAGTTCCTGCCTCTATTGATAAACTAGTTCCTGCCTTTATTGCCCCTAAGGACAATACCCAATAAATCAGTTCCTGCCCTGACCTCCGCTCCGGACAGAGCCCTAAAAACCAACCCCCACCCCGTGTCTAACCCCCTACCCTAAATTAATCATTTTACTTCTAAATAAGGGAAAGCTTTCTGTGGTTGGCTAATTCGAACCCAAACTGCAAAAAATCTGTGTCTGTAACCCCAGCTTGTTCTATAAAAAGAGAGATGTAAGCTACACAAGGGGCTGCCGTTCTAGCCTGTGCTGGTGGACGGTAGCCCCGCAGTATTAAAAGCCTCGCCTTAACTGAGTTGGTGGTCTTGGAATTTCTGTTTCTCGCGCCTTGTACAACATTATTGAAAAAAAATTTTTTTTTTTGCGGTACCGGGGATTGAACCCAGGGGCGTTCTACCTCCAAGCTACACCCCCGGCCCTGTTTTTTATCCTTTACTGAAACCGGATCTCACGAGGTTGCGGAGGGCCTCATTAAGTAGCTGAGGCTGGCCGCGAACCCGGATCCTCCGGTATCCGCCTCCCAAGTACTGGGATTACAAGCGTGTGCCACCACGCCCGGCTTGAAATTTTTAAAATCTAACCCAAACCCCACTTTGTTCCCTCATCTAAGGAGAACAGGAGAGATGGAGAATAAATGGTTACCACTCTTGGCATTAGTCCTTTTAATTTTACTTGAGAATGACTTATAACCATAACATTTTATAGGTACTTTTTTCTCTGCTCTCTTGGACACTTTCCAATTTCTCTCTCTCCCCCTCTCTAAACTTTCACACTATCAACAAAGGTAAAAATGAAAAGATGTGTTTGCTAGTGATTTTCATGTGTTTATCTCCTCAGCATGACCCAGGGCTGCAGACTGAGGATAAAGTTACCTCTCCTTGGGCATCAGGATGGAGAGCACCCAGCTACCTTAACACTCACAGTGTTGTGATTATTATGGAAGGACAAGAAAATTTTCATTATAATGACATGCCAATAAACACTTATCCAAAGACAGAGGTAGATACTGGCTACTTCAAAATCTTGTGCAATATAATACTCAAATACAAAGATTTAAATTTTTTAAGGGCTTCTGTAATTTACGCTTAATGAGTCACTGAAGAGTCTCGACATTTGCACCAAGTATATCAGAGCATGGAGATGTGCTGTTGTAAAGGAGAGAAGCCGGGTGTGGTGACGCACGCTTGTAATCCCAGTACTTGGGAGGCTGAGACCGGAGGATCCAGGTTCGTGGCCAGCCTCAGCTACTTAGTGAGGCCCTCCGCAACTTCGTGAGACCCGGTTTCAAAATAAAGTATAAAAAATAGGGCCGGGGGTGTAGCTCAGAGGTAAAATGCCCCTGGGTTCAATCCCCGGTACCGCAAAAAAATAAATAAATAAATAAAGGAGAGAGAGATTATATTCCCACCTTTCCTTTCTTCTCTGTCAAGATGCCAATAAGAACATTTCCAGGTTTCTCTGTCATTTCAAACTGACATCTAAACTAAAAAATGTAAGCCAAATGACTCATTCTTCTTCATGAGGTGCATACAGATTTTTTTTTCTTTTTTTTTTTTTTCTTTTGCAGTGCTAGGGATCAAGCCCAGGGCCTCACGTGTTAGGCAAGTGACCTACTCAGCTACATCCCCAACCCAGCTACAAAGTTCAAATTATTTTGTCTTTCTGGTGACCTGAACATTCTGGTTTTTTTTTTTTTTTTTTTTTGCGGTATCGGGGATTGAACCCAGGGGTGTTCTACCCGGGCCCTATTTTTTATCCTTTATTTTGAAACCGGGTCTCACGAAGTTGCGGAGGGCCTCACTAAGTAGCTGAGGCTGGCCGCGAACACGGATCTTCCAGTCTCTGCCTCCCAAGTACTGGGATTACAAGCGTGCGTCACCACACCCAGCACATTCTGTTATTTTTGAAATGCTTCTTTTTCTATGCTTCTTCCCTTAAAGTCTACTTGGATATTAGCAGAGCTGCATCAGTTTTCATTCGGTTAATGCTTGCACAGCTTCTTGTTAATAGCCTTTCACTTTCGACTTTTCTGTATTCATGTATCATATAACATGTTTGTCTTGAAAGCACCATATAGATAGATTTTGTCTTTCCAGCATGAGAATCTTTGGCCTTTATATGTATTATTACTGATATATTAAGGAATCCATCTATTATTTTACTATTTGCCCCACCCATTCTGTGGAAACCTTTTCTTGACTTTTTTTTTTTTTTTTGCAGGGGGTAGGGGGCTGGGGATTGAACCCCAGGGATATTCTACCTCTGAGCTACACCCCCAGTCCTTTTTACTTTTTATTTTAGAAACAGAGTCTTGCTGTGTTGCTAAAGTCCTCACTAAGTTGCTGAGGCTGGCCTCAAACCTGCGATCCTCCTGCCTCTGCCTCCCAAGTACTAGGCTTACAGGTGTGCACAAGCATGTCCAGCTCTTGACTTCTTATAAGTTTTTAAGTTACTTCATTTCTCCACTTTGTTAGCTTTTTATAATCTTTTATTATTCTGTTAGTAGTTATACTGTAAGGGATGAACCCTAACTTATAAAAGCCTAATGTAAATTAGTATTTTTATCAGTTCCTAGACAGTGAAAGGACCTTAGATTACTAACTCCTTTTAACTCTCTATTGTTATTATGGTTGTGTCATTTAATTCTACATCTTATTTATTTATTTATTTATTTATTTAATTGTGTGTGGTACTGGGGATGGAACTCAGGGGCGTTCTACCTCCAGGCTCCACCCCCAGACCTATTTTTTATTTGGAAACAGGGTCTCACTAAGTTGCTGAGGCTGGCTTGGAACCTGCTATTCTCTATCTCAGCCTCCCAAGTATACATTCACTTTAAATTCCATTAATTCATTTACATGTACCAACTTCCCTTTCCATTGACCTTCATTCCTTCCTGCAGCCCCACTGTCCCACTGGGAATCAATGTCCTTTGGCCTGAAGAACTCTTTAGTATTTTTAGTCCAAAAATCATTGATGACAAATTCTCTCCATTTTTGTGTGTCTCAAAATGTCTTTAGTTTGCTTAATTTCTGAAGGTAGAAAATTCTAGACAGGCACTTTGAAGATGTCAATCCATTGTCTCTGGCTTCTACTGTTTCTCTCAAGGCTTAATACACAGCTTTAAATTTAACGTCTATTTTTTCTTTAGCTGCTTCCTCCGTGTCTTTAGTTTTCATCCATTTTACTAAGAGGTACCTAAGTGTGGTTTTCTTTGTATTTTTCTCTTGGGACTCAAAGTACTTCTTGAATCTGTGGCATGCAATTACAGTTGGTTTTGGAAAATTCTTGGCCATTATCTCATCAAATACATCAGTCTGTTGCTGAGCTACACCTTTGGGCTGGGGGTGTGACGCTCAGTGCTGGAGCACTTGCCAAACTTGCTGGGAACCCTGGGTCTGATCCGCAGCACTGAATGAAGTTGAATTTTCCTAATAACACCTTCTACCAACCCTAAACAAATGGGATTCCAGGCAAGAAGCAGATAAGTAGCGGGTCGGCGGCTGCACCACTGCGTCCGCTCGCCCTGCTGCAGGATGTAGTGGTCCTTAGCTTGGAAGACCTCCATGCCGCGTGCCGAGGGAGGCGCCCCCACCTGGCCCTGGCAGCGGCCAGCGGGAGGCGCATGGCCGCCAGAGCCCGCGCCTCAGGGAGCAGCTGGGGGCAGGAGAGCTGGGTGGAGGAGCGCCCCGGGGGCCCGACCCGCCCTAAGAGAACTTGTCCCTTCGGAGGCCACGAAGGCCTCTCTCCCTGACTTGGATCTTTCATAAGACTGTAATCAAGGTATTGGCCACTGGTTGCAATCATCTCAAAGCTTAACTGGGTTTAGGTATGTTCCTAAACTCAGTCAGGTAGTTGTTGGCAGACCTCAGAAGACCCAATTCCAAAATCATTCATGGCTTTGGTAGGTTTCAGGTCCTTGCCTAGCTATTGGCTGGGAACTTCAGATCCTAGTCATGTGGGCCTCTACAGAGGTACTCACAACAGGGCAGCTTGCTTTCCTGAGAGCCAGAACCCCAAGAGAAAGCAGAGCCAAGACACAAGACTTTTTTAACCTAATCTCAAAAGTATCTTCCAATTTCTTTTGCAGTATTCTTTTGTTAGAAATTGGAGTTGGGCCGGGCGTGGTGGCACACGCTTGTAATCCCAGTACTTGGGAGGCTGAGACCGGAGGATCCAGGTTTGCAGCCAGCCTCAGCTATTAGTGGGGCCCTCCGCAACTTAGTGAGACCCTGTTTCAAAAATAAAGAACAAAAAATAGGGCTGGGGGTGTAGCTTGGAGGTAGAATGCCCCTGAGTTCAATCCCTGGTACTACAAGAAAAAAAAGAAAAAACAGAAACTGGAGTCGGGTGTGGTGGCACATGCTTGTAATCCCAGTATTTAGGAGGCTGAGATGGGAGAATCGGGGTTCACTGCCAGCCTCAGCTACTTAGTGAGGCCCTCCGCAACTTAGTGAGACCCTGTTTCAAAATAAAGAATAAAAAATAGGACTGGGAGTGTAGCTCAGAGGTAGGATGCCCCTGGGTTCAATCCCCAGTACCGCAAAAAAAAAAAAAAAAAGAAATTGGTCAGAAGGGCCAGTTAACTCTCAAGGAGAAAGGATTGTACAAGGTGTTTAATACCAGGAAGCGGCGATTACTTGGAGGCCATCTTTTACACTGAGATAATGATCTGGTTTTTGTCCTTTATTCCAGAGGTCAGTAATCTACATATGGCTCAAGGGCCAAATCTTGCCTATTGCTTATTTTTATAAGGCCCACAGAATGGTTTTACATTTTTAAATGGTTCAAAGAAAGTTCTACTTTGTGATATGTAAAAGTTATATGAAATCCAATTTTTTTTGCGTGTGTGGTGCTAGGTATTGAACTCAGGGGCATTCTACCTCCAAGCTACACCCCCAGTCCTTTTTATATCTTATGTGGGAACAGGGTCTTGCTAAATTGCTGAGGCTGCTGGCTTTGAACCTATAAGCCTCCTGTCTCAGCCTCCCAAGTACTGGGATTACAGGCATATGCCACCACATTTGGGTGAAATTGAAATTTGTTTTTTGGGGGGGAGGTACTGGAGATTGAACCCAGGGGCATTCTATCTCTGAGCTACCCCACCAGCCAGTTTTTTTTTTTTTTTTTTTTTTGCAGTACCGGGGATTGAACCCAGGGGCATTCTACCCCCGGCCCCATTTTTTATACTTTATTTTGAAACAGGTCTCACGAAGTTGCAGAGGCCTCACTAAGCAGCTGAGGCTGCCCGCGAACCCGGATTCTCCAGTCTCCAACTCCCAAGTACTGGGATTACAAGCGTGCGCCACCACGTCCGGCCAGTTTTATTTATTTATTTATTTATTTATTTATTTATTTATTTATTTATTTATTTTGCGGTACCAGGGATTGAACCCAGGGGCGTTCTACCTCCGCGATACACCCCCGGCCCTATTTTTTATACTTTATTTTAAAACTGGGTCTCACGAAGTTGCGGAGGGCCTCACTAAGTAGAGAGCCAGACAGGGAGGGAGAGAGAAAGAGAAGAGAGCTGAGGCTGGCTGCGAACCCAGATCCTCCGGTCTCTACCTCCCAAAGTACTAGGATATTTTTTTTAATTTTGAAGCTGAGCCTGGTAGCACATGCATGTCTGTAATTGCAGTACTTGGGAGGCTGCGAGAGGAGGACTGTCGGTTTGAGGCCAGGCTCAGCAACTTAGCGAGTCCCTCAGCAACTTATCATGATCTCATGTTTCAAAATAAAAAATAAAATAGGGATGGAGTGTAGCTCAGAGGTAGAATGCCCCCTGGTTCAATCCCCAGTACCACAAAAAACAAAACAAAAAATATTTGAGGCACTGTCTCACTAAGTTGCTAAGGGTCTCGCTAAATTGCTGAGGCTGGTTCGAACCTATGATCTTCCTGTCTCAGCCTCCCAAGTAGTGGGATTACGGGCACATACCACCATTTCTGGCTTGAAATCCAAACCTTAACGCCCAGAAATAAAGTGTTTTTGGAACACAGTCATACTTATTTATGTAATGTCTATGGCTGTTTCTTCTTCTTTTTTTTTCTTTTCTTGTGGTACTGGGGATTAAACCCAGGGGCACTCTGCCACAGAGTTGCACCCCTTTTTGTTTTTTTTTTATTTTGAGACATCATCTCACTAAATTGCCCAGGCTGGCCTTGAACTTGCAATCCTCCTACCATAGCCAGGGATTACAAGCATGCATGCACGACAGCACACAGTTTATATTGGCACTCTTCTTTTTTTTTTTTTTTTGGTACTAGGGATTGAACTCAGGGGCATTCTACCTTTGAACTACACCCCCAGCCCTTTTTGTGTGTGTGTGTGTGTGGTACTGGGGATTGAACCCAGGGGCATTCTACCTTCAAGCTGCACCCCCAGCCCTATTTTTTTTTCGCGGTACCGGGGATTGAACGCAGGGGGCGCTACGCCCCCGGCCCTATTTTTTTATACTTTATTTTTGAAACCGGGTCTCACGAAGTTGCGGAGGGCCTCACTAGGTAGAGAGAGAGAGAGAGAGGAGAGAGAGAGAGAAAGAGAGAGAGAGAGAGAGATCACGCGCACGCGCCATGTGCGCTGAGGTTGGCCGTGAACCCAGATCCTCCGGTCTCCGCCTCCCAAAGTACTGGGATTACAAGCGTGCGCCACCACGCCCGGCCATATTTTTTTTAATTCTTTATTTTGAAACAGGGTCTAAGTTGCGGAGGGCCTCACTAAGTAGCTGAGGCTGGCCGCGAACCCAGATCCTCCGGTCTCAGCCTCCCAAGTACTGGGATTACAAGCGTGCGCCACCACGCCTGGTGCCCTTTTTATTTTTTAGTTTTTTTTTTTTTTTTAGAGCTAGGGATTGAATCCAGGGGCATTCTACCTCCGAGCTACAACCCCAGCCTTTTTAGTTCTTATTTGGAAACAGGATCTTGATAAGTTGCTGAGGCTGGCCTTGAACCTGTAATTTTCCTGTCTCAGCCTCCCACATACTGATTACTGGTATGTGCCACCATGCCTTGTTATGTTGGCCCTTTTCTTAATGTTGTCCCATAGGTTTCTTTTTTCTTTAATCTTTTTCTTTAATCATTTTTCTGTTCATATAGGACAACTACTACTAGTACTACTACTACTACTACTTTTTTTTGCGGGGGAGGTAATGGAGATTGGACCCAGAAACATTCTACCTCAGAGCTATACCTATAACCCTTTTATTTTTTACTCTGAAACAGGGTCTCACTGAGTTAGTGCACAATGGCCTCAAACCTATGATCCTACTGTCTCTGCCTTTCAAGCACTGGGATTATAAGTATGTACCAATACACCCGGTTGTTTGAAACTTTTTTTTTTTGGTACTGGGAATTGAACCCAGGGTCATTCTACCTCTGAGAGACACCCCCAACCCTATTTTATTTTTATTTTGAAACTGGGTCTTGCTAGGTTGATGAAGAGTCTCACTACTTGCTGAGGCTGTCCTCAAACCTGTGATCCTCCTGTCTCAGCCTCGCAAGTACTGGGATTTTAAGCGTGCGCCACCACACCCGTCTGTTTGAAACTCTTTAACAGGAAAACTACAGTGATATTAAAGCAGAGGCTTGCAGTAGAGGGAAAGGGTGAAATGACTACAGAGGCATGGCACATGAGGGAATTTTAAAGGGTTATAGAAATGTTTTATATATATATATATATATATATTTATTTATTTATTTTATTTTTGGGGTACTGGGGATTGAACTCAGAAGCATTCTACCTCCAAGCTATACCCCAAGCCTGATTTTATTTCTTATTTGGAAACAGGGTCTCACTAGGTTGCTGAGAGCCTCACTAAGTTGATGAGGCTGGCTTTGAACCTGCTATGCTCCTGTCTCAGATTTCTAAGTACTGGGATTACAAGCATGTGCCACCACACCTGACTGAAATGTTCTATATTTTGATCGGGATGATGGTTATAGAGGGTTACACGGTTGTCAAAATTTAATGAATTACATTTAAAATGAATGCACTTTATTGTGTGTAAAATATACCTAAAAACATATCTATGACCACCCCAAAACTTACTGTTTTAAAAGAATAGCAGTGGGTGAGGGATTTCCAGAATGCTGGAAAGAGGATGTCAGGAAATCCTCTTATAAAAAGCAACCATAAAGGTGAATGAAATTGTCAAAAACAATTATTTTAGAGCTCTGAAAATCAACCAGAGTTGGTAGTCTCTGTATACCGTTTAGATTTAGTACTTCAATATTCCTAAAACATACAATACTTACGCGTCTGTAGTCTTTGTGCACCCGTTTAGATTCAGTACTTCAATGTTCCTACAGTTTTGTGCAAAGGTCCTTTATGGGGAAGAAACAAAGTAAAAGATTTCAAATGAAATGTGCAAAATTCCAAGCATAAAACATAATAAGATATTACTGGTAATATTGATTGTTGGTACCTGTGATATTATGATATGAAAAATATATATTTGGTCTTCATCCCTGGTTCCTGGCATAGAGTTCCTAAGACCCTTGTAATTTCCTGAGTGACAGGGATGATAGGAGTATCTTTTGTTATAATATTTGGTCTTCCAACTATGCCTACACAATGTAACCTTCATAAAAAAAACCCTAAATAACAGGGATCAGAGAATTTCTTTCTTTCTTTTTTGTACTGGGGATTGCACCCAGGGGCATACTACCTCTGAGATACACCTCCAGCCCTATTTTTCATCCTTTATTTTGAAACAAGGTCTCACTAAGTTGCGGAGGGTCTCATTAAGTAGCTGAGACTGGCTGCGAACCTGAGATCCTCCTGTCTCAGCCTTCCAGGTACTTGGATTACAAGCGTGCACCACCATGCCTGGCTTTTGAGATCAGAGAAATTTCTGGGTTGGTGAACACAACCGTGTGCTGGGAGGGTTGCATGCCCCAACTACAGGGAAAGAATCTCCTGTGTTTGGGACTCTTCTAATTATTACTCCATGTATCTCTTCATCTGGCTGTTAGTAGAGGCAATCTCATGCCAGGTGTGGTGGCGCACGCTTGTAATCCCAGTACTTGGGAGGCGGAGACCGGAGGATCCGGGTTTGCAGCCAGCCTCAGCTACTTAGTGAGGCCCTCCACAACTTTGTGAGACTCGGTTTCAAAATAAAGGATAAAAAACAGGGCCAGGGGTGTAGCTCAGAGGCGAACGCCCCTGGGTTCAATCCCCAGTACCACAAAAAAAAAAAAAAAAAGTAGTGGCAATCTTTTAAACTGAGCCCCTAGCCTATGGGGACTGAGTTACCTCTGGGTAGGTAGCGCGAGTACTGAATTGAATTACAGGATATCCATGTGGTGTTCAGAGAATCAAAAGACTTGTAGATGGGTGGAGGAAAAACCCACTCACATTTGTTATCAAAGTTATTGTGAATAAGAACAGTTTAAGCAGCCGGGTGTGGTGGCGCACATTTGTAATCCCAGCACTCAGGAGGCTGAGATCAGAGGATCCAGGTTCGCGGCCAGCCTCAGCTACTTAGTGAGGTCCTCCGCAACTTCGTGAGACCCGGTTTCAAAATAAAGAATAAAAAATAGGGCCGGGGGCGTAGCTCGGAGGTAGAACGTCCCTGGGTTCTATCCCCAGTTCCGCAAAAAAGAAAAAAAAAAAGAACAGTTCTTTTTTTTTTTTTTTTTGCGGTACCGGGGATTGAATGCAGGGGCGTTCTACCTCCGCGCTACGCCCCCGGCCCTATTTTTTTATACTTTATTTTGAAACCGGGTCTCACGAAGTTGCGTAGGGCCTCACTCAGTAGAGAGGGAGAGAGAGACAGGGACAGAGAGAGAGAGAGGGAGAGAGAGAGAGTGCGCATGCGCGAGCTGAGGCTGGCCGCGAACCTGGATTCTCCGGTCTCCGCCTCCCAAAGTACTGGGATTACAAGCGTGCACCACCACGCCCGGCTAAAAAAGAACAGTTTAAGCAGGCATGGTGGCACACCCTTGTAATCCCAGTACTTGGGAGGCTGAGACAGGAGGATCCCGGTTCGCGGCCAGCCTCAGCTCTCTCGCTCTCTCCCTGTCTCTCTCTCTCTCTTCTTAGTGAGGCCCTCCGCAACTTCGTGAGACCCGGTTTCAAAATAAAGTATAAAAAATAGGGCCGGGGGTGTAGCGCGGAGGTAGAACGCCCCTGCGTTCAATCCCAGGTACCGCAAAAAAAAAAAAAAATCAGATCTGGGGGTGTAGTTCGGAGGTAGAATGCCCATGGATTCAATCCCCAGTACCACAAAAAAAAGAACAGTTTAGCATGATACACAAAGTTGGTAAATATAAATAAATTTTCTTTTTTTTTTTTGCGGTATCGGGGATTGAACCCGGTGGCGTTCTACCTCGGAGCTATACCGCCGGCCCTATTTTTTATCCTTTATTTTGAAACTGGGTCTCACGAAGTTGTGGAGGGCCTAAGTAGCTGAGGCTGGCCGCGAACCCAGATCTTCCTGTCTCCGCCTCCCAAGTACTGGGATTACAAGCGTGCGCCACCACCTGGCGCTATAAATTTTCAACAGTAAGTTTTCTTTTTTTTTTTGCCGTACCGGGGATTGAACGCAGGGGCATTCTACCTCTGCGCTACGCCCCCGGCCCTATTTTTTATACTTTATTTTGAAATC
>PVJS01062480.1:0-10727 GCA_004027185.1 Glis glis | reverse complement strand
TTTTTTTTTTGCGTACCGGGGATTGAACGCAGGGGCATTCTACCTCCGCGCTACACCCCCGGCCCTATTTTTTTATGCTTTATTTTTGAAACCGGGTCTCACGAAGTTGCAGAGGGCCTCACTAGGTAGAGAGAGAGAGAGAGAGAGGGACGGGGGGGGAGAGAGAGAGAGAGAGAGAGAGAGGAGAGAGGAGAGATAAAGCACGTGCGCCCGCGCATGCGCGCTGAGGTTGGCCGTGAGAGGTTGGCCACGAACTCGGATCCTCCGGTCTCCGCCTCCCAAAGTACTGGGATTACAAGCGTGCGCCACCACGCCCGGCGGCTATTCACCTTTAAGGCTTACCTACTAGCAACTATCTACCTCCAGAATAAGAAACTATAAAGGGAGAGAGATTAGACATAGGAAACATACAGAATGAGAGAGAAAGAGAGAGCTACCAAAAGCAACAAAGGTATAAACATAAGAAACCTGAAATCATGAAAAGGAAGGATAGCAAAGAAACAATGAGCTCCCACAATCCCACAACAACAGAACCCTCCAACACAGAAGTGCAAAGATTGCCAGAAGGACAATTCAGAACCTTAATAGTAGAAATGATACAGGATTTCTGAAAAGAATTCAGAGAGAGCCTGAAAGCAATAAAAGATCAAATAAACAAAGAATCTGATACACTGAACAGGAATCAAAAAGAAGCTCTGAAGGAAGTAAGATTATAATAATTGAAATGAAGGCATCAATACAGACCATCAACAATAGACTAGACAACATGGAAAACAGAATCTCACTTTTAGGAGATGACCTCTCCAAAAATAAACACATAGTATATAAATTAGAAAACAATTCGACAGCATGAATTGGACATTGAAGAGATCTCAGCCAGTCTTAAAAGAGCAAACCTAAGAATAATAGGCATAGAGGAGGGAACAGAAGCTGAAACCAAAGGAATCAATAATCTATGCAGAGAAGTAATATTAGAAAATTTTCCAAACATAGAAAAAGCGGCCGACACACAGGTACAGGAAACATAGAATCCCTAATAGACAAGATCAGAGAAGAGGTTCACCATGCCACATAATAATCAAATTGACTAATTTGTAGAGGCCAAGGAGAGAATCTTAAAGGCAGCAAGAGTAAAAGACCAAGTAACATTCAGAGGCAAACCAATAAAAGTCACTCCCGACCTTCCAAACCAAGTCATTAAAGTCACCCTGGCGAGGATGTGGAGAAGTAGGAACTCTAATACACTGTTGGTGGGATTGCAAAGTAGTGCAACCACTTTGGAAAACAATGTGGAGGATCCTCAGAAGAATGGGAATGAACCTACCATATGACCCAGCAATACCACTTCTAGGCATCTACCCAAAAGAACTGAAACCAAACTACCAGACTAATGCATGTGTATCTATGTTTATAGCTGCACAATTCATAATCGCCAAACTTTGGAACCAGCCAAGATGCCCATCAACTGATGAATGGATTACAAGACTATGGGATATGTACACAATGGAATTTTACGCAGCCATAAAGAAGAACAAAATTACATCATTTGCAGGGAAATGGAGGGAACTGGAGAACATTATGCTAAGTGAGATTAGTCAGTCACAAAGAGGGAAAAGTCAGATGTTCTCTCTAATATGTGGAAGCTAGGGAGAATGGGACTTAGAAGGGACTCCAGACAAAGGAGAAAACTTTAGTTGAGCAAAGAAGGCGACCTAACTAAGGAGATGGGAAGGGGGAAGAGGGAAATACACCAATGCACACAATGTATGTACACAAATTTATCAATCTCTATGCTGAGCATGGAAAGGAGGGAAGGGGGAGAGAATAGGGTGGGATTTCAGGGAGGGCTAAATGAGCAATATGTGCATGCATGCTTCTGATACCCTGACACTTATCAAAATGCATAACTACAATGTACCAATAAATGAAATGAAATAAAATAAAATTAAAAAGGGCTGGGAGTGTAGCTCACAGGTAGAACACCCCTGTTTTCAATCCCCAGTACTACAAAAAATAAAATAAATATTTAAAATGCTAAAAAAAATGGACAAATCTTGGCAGGAGGTTAGCAAGTCAATTAATTGGCAAGAAGAACAGAAAGCAGTTTTACACACTATTTTAAAGAGTAATTTCAAATGCAGCAGGTTATTGACATATTGTGCATGGAGAACCATTAGTCTGCTCTGTCTTATGAAATGCAGTATAAAACTGACCTTTCAAGCAAAATGAACCAAGAAACAATGGTTTGTACAGAATCCCTTCCTGTTCACCCACAGCTTTTTCTTTTTCTTTTTCTTTTTCTCTTTTTTGTAATAGCACAGTGGTGGAGAGCTTGCCTAGCATGCCCACGGCCCTGGGTTCCATCCCTGCGAATGTAAATAGATAAATAAATAGCAGCTTCCCAAAAAAACTGTTAGTCCGAGGGCACAAATGATTAACTAACTGCTGGAGAAGAGGGGTGCAGGGCAGGAAACCAGAGATACAGGGCTGGCTACTACTGTCACCTATAGGGTAACCAGAAAGCACACGATCTCTTTAATTAACTGTAAGATAATGGGAGCTGCGATTTATGAAAAATCAACTGACAAGGAAACATCAAGACCCGCTTAGTGCAGAGTGGCAGGAGAAACCTTGCAGCAGCTCTAAGAGGAATATCAAGTTGCTAGATGAAGAAAGCAGGCTCAATTCAATTGGTGCTTTTCCTCTTTTTTAAAGCATTATTACTCTTATTAAGCATTAACTACAAAAATAATTTGACTTTTTTTGTTGTTGTTACTGTGGATCCAGCCCAGAAGCATTCTACCTCTGAGCTACATCCTCAGCCCTATTTTATTTTTATTTTGAAACAGGGTCTTGCTAAATTGCTGAGGGTCTCAAATTGCTGAGGCTGACCCTGAACCTGTGATCCTCCTGTTTTAGCCTCCCAAGTACTGGGATTACGGGCATGTGCCACCGTGCCCAGATAATTTGACTCTTTCAAAGAGTCTACTTAGCCTTATTAGCAGTCTATCATTCTTCTAGGATCAATTCAAATATCTCCTTCTCTCTGAAAGTCCTTGAAACCTTGGGAGAATTCTTTCCTCCGCTGGGATTCTCTAAGGCTTTACTCTTATGCCTGACGGAGAATTGATTCCAGTAACTCTAAGTAGGCCAGTCTCTGTCACTACCCTGGAGCTCCTTGAAGCATAAATGGTCTTTATTCATTTTTATGCTGTCAGCAGCTACATGAATTCCTGGCTCTTAGAGGATGCTTAATAAGAATTTATTTAATTATAATTAAGGAGAAGAGGAAGATTACAAATAACTCAACCTCATTGTAATGAAAACGGACCAATTTCTACTCCAAACCTTCCACCTCCAATTAGAGTAAATGACAGGATCACAATACCACCTTGGCAGATGTCTTTTGTGTGTGGGTGGGTGTGGTTCTGTGGATTGGATTGAACCCAGGGGCATTCTACCTCTGAACTACACCCCCAGCCCTCTTTTATTTTTCATTTTGAAACAGGGTCTACTGAGTTGCAGAGGGTTAGGGTTAGGGTTAGTTAGTCTACAGCTGGCCACAAACCTGCGATCCTTCTGTCTGAGCCTCCCAAGTACTGGGATTACAGGCATGCACCACCACACCTAGCTGGCAGATATCTTTTGATTCCTGTCATCTAGCCACAGGGGGAGGTGCTGATGACTATCAGAGTGGTCAAAATAATGGAGAGCGGGGCATGATGGCCCACGTTTATAATCCTAGTACTTGGGAGGCCGAGACAGGAGGATGGCAGGTTTGAGGTCAGCCTCAGCAATTTAAGCGAGACCCTCAGCAACTTAGCAAAAGATGCAGTATTTGGACAGTCACTAAGAAACGGTCAGTCTTCACAAATACACAGACTTGAGGTTGAGTATCACATGGTCTTCACTGCTCTGTCGATGACATAGCATCTTTCAGCTCTTTTCTTCTTTGGAATCTTATTTCATTCACCTTCCTCTCTTCTGGAAATAAATTCCGAGGTTTAAGATTTAATTTCTCCCTGAATTTTTTTAACTAGAATTTCCTTAACTCCTCCTGCCACCCTTGGACGATGTCATCCCCCATGGTATGTTCCTTATCTTTTCTTAATACCCACCACCCTCGTAGCTATTGAATGTTTTATTCCCCCATGCTGTACATGATCATGGGAATCTCGTGCACCCGGCTGCCCAGCACAGTGCTCAATGCAAAACAGATGTGCTTACTACGTGAACAGAGGAGGAAGGGCAGGAAATACTCCATATGAAGCCAGGAGAGACGACATTAGACAAAAAAGAGAGAGCGATGGCTGCTTGCCGGGAGGCCCTTCTCCCTCTACTCTTCCAACCCAGCGCTCCATCAAGAAAGAAGCGTTTTCATCGAGACTTTGTCTTGAGATAAAGACAAGAGCTGCCAGGTAAGGTGGTGCATGCCTGTAATCCCAGTACTTGGGAGGCTGAGACAGGAGGATTATGGGTTCAAAGCTAGCCTCAACAACATAGCAAGACCCTCAGCAACTTAGTGAGACCCTGTTTCAAAACGAACAAGTCTCAGGAAGTAGTGAGACTCTCATCAACCTAGTGAGACCCTATTTCAAAATAAAGAATAAAAAATAGGGCTGGGTGTGTAGCTCGGAGGTAGAATGCCCCTGGGTTCAATCCTTAGCACCGCCAAAATAAGTAAGTAAGTAAGTAAGTAAATAAATAAATAAATAAATAAATAAATAAATAAGAAAGAGCTGAGCGAGCCAAGAGGGGACCCGAATCTCTCTGTATAGGTCAGGACACATCATCGTGAGGTGAAGGAATGTAAGCTAACGTAAAGATGATGGCCATGGTGTTGTCACAGAGAATAGATTTTTAAATATTCTCAAAAGGACCACACATACATGGTGGCATTATCAAGGTGATTGTTATTCCACCTGAATGAAACATCGGTGAATTTGAAACCACAGGTAAGCATCACATATGGTAGAAAATATGAAGTCTTCAAGTCCAGAAAAATGATGAAGTCGCCGGGCATGGTGGTGGACACCTGTAACCCCAGCACTCGGGAGGCTGAGAAAGGAAGATCGCAGGTTCAAGGCCAGCCTCAGCAACTTACTGAGGCTCTCAGCAACTTAGCAAGACCCTGTTTTTGAAACAAATAAAAGGAGCTGGAGATGTAGTTCAGAGGTAGAATACCCCTGACCCAGCACCAAAAGAGTCTCCTCCCAAAAAAGGCAACAGAAAACAAAAAAAGATAAAGGTCCTTAAAATACCAAGGCCAACACAATAGTATGTTCAGGTTAACTTAAGAAAAACATTGGTGATGATAAATGCGGTACCAGAGAGCTCTTTCCCTGTTATTTACAAGTCCCCTCTATTTTTTTTCTCACAGTACAAGTTCTTATCCTACCTGTTCTCTAAAACAAAGCTTCTAAGGAAAAGAAGGAAACATGTCATCACTCACAGTTCAATGGTTTTCTGGAATGTTCTGTGCAACGGCCTTAGCGTATGTGCTTTTCTCCTTCCACTTCCTTTTGAAACTCGAAAGCTGGTGTAACAAGTTCAATACAAACTCAACCTTTCATCTACGTACACAACTGTGTCAACCTGGCAAAACCCGAACATGTCTGCTTTTGTTCCATCGCGCCCACCCCTTCCCTGATTACCTCCTAGACGTGCTCGCCAGCCGCTCCTCTAAAAGCAGCAGCTCCTGCCCCTCTGCCTGTTCCAGACACAGAACAAAAATGGGGAAACACAGAACTGTGAACACAGGCTCGACCTTTATTGCATATGTGTACCCGGCCTTCTCACCTCAGAACACTGAAAAAAACTCACTACACATGATGTATGGATTTGGGGTATATGATTAATAGAGTAGAGGAGGCCCTCCCATATTCATGGGTTCTGCATCTGTGGGTTCTACATCCATGCATTCAACCAACTGTGGATCGGAAATATTTGGGAAAATATTCCATCTGTACTGATCATGTACAGACTGTTTTTCTTACTATACACAATGTCACAACCCTTTACATAGCATTTGCATTGTATTAGGCATTATAAGTAAGCTAGTTGAGTGTGGTGGCACATGTCTGTAATCCCAATACTTGGGAGGCTGAGACAGGAGGATCTCAGTTTTAAGGCCAGCCTCAGCAACTCAGTGAGACCCTCAGCAACTTAGCAAGACCTTCCCTCAAAATAAAAAGTAAAATAGGGCTGGGGATGTAGCTCAGAGGTAGAATGCTCCTGGGTTCAGCCATCAGTACAAAAAAAAAAAGTAAAGTCAGACATGGTGGTGCACGCTTGTAATCCCAGTACTTGGGAGGCTATGACAGGAGGATCACAGATTCAAAGTCAGCCTCGGGGATTTAGTGAGGCTCTCAGCAACCTAGTGAGACCCTGTTTCCAAATAAGAAATAAAATTGGATTGGGGGTGTAGCTTGGAGGTAGAAAGCTTCTGGGTTCAATCCCCAGTACCCTCAAACAAAAAGCAATCTAGAGAGATGATTTAAACTATGTGGGATGATGTATGTAGGTTATATGCAAATACTAAAGCATTTTATTTAAGGGACTCGGGCATTTGCAGATTTTAGTATCTGTGGGGGCCCTAGAAACAATCCTCCACGGACACCAAGGGACAACTCTACATGAAGCACTGAATCTATAATTACCTTGCCAAAGCTTAAATACGCTTCCCAAATCTACTATTCAATGAACAAAAATATTTTGTTCAAAAAAGAAATGTTAAGAGGCTTTCCACACACAAAATAGAAACAGAACTCTACTTAACTGGATAAGGCTAGTCAGTAATAATGTCTGTATCAGAAAGAAACAGCCCCTCAAACCCCAAACCTCACATGCTTCATGGTAAGTCTCCCAGCACACAGTCAAGACAGCTCATTTGTCTCTGGCTGGTGACTAGGCATTGAGCGGTTAAAATGCCTTCCTTCCTGAGAATCCAGATGAGTCAGGGGGAGCAGAAGGGGCTGAAGGTCCAGCTGGTTTAGGTATCTAAGAACCCAGTGTCCCCTTGGTGAGATACTGAAGATGCCATTCATGCCCTCCTGCAGAGGGGCTGAAACCCAGGCAGGAGGCAACACAACAGCTCCAACAGCCCAGGAAGTGAGCCTTTCCTGCGAGAGCTAAGCACAAGGGAATGACCCGGGACCCTGCTTGCAAGTCTTTCCCCTCTGAAACAGTCTAATTCTTTGCACACTTTCAATTCTAAGCCACCGCCATACAGACACTTCCCTGACAGCTACCAACAAAGAGCTGGCATAACTGTTATTGCGGAAGCACAACTGGAAGGTTTATAAATAGATGCCAATCTCCTGTGTGTGCTTATACATACACAAAGAAGAGGGTGAAGCCCTGGCATGCGCGGGAACACTCATGTACCAGATCAGGGCTGGAAGGAAGAGGAAGATCGAAATGACTGACCTCGGAGGCAGCATCAAGTGACACCCGAGACACATACAGATGAGTCTTCCTATTAGGAGCATTTTCATCGGCGAGTGGACCTTGGCCCTCGCCCGTGATAATAAAGTGGCACAGCGCTTTAATAAGGCATTTTATCTTGAAGAAAACTTCAGGCCAAACTTCTACTTCACTAGCCCCATACATCAGGACTCCCATGGATATTTAACAACTTCTTCAACTGGTTGGCAACACGTGCCCATGTTTGATCACCGGGACCCTTAGGACTTGATCAACTGCTGTCACCTTCAGTCCTTTTCTCCTTGTGTGGTTTTTAGGTCACATGTGGAATGACATCTGAATGATCCTCAGAGCAACCTTCATAGACTTCCACACAACAAATAAGTGACCTTTAACCTTCTCTTCAATGTCAACCCCAATATTAACCTTTCCATCCCTTTTCTCACTTTCATTGCCGTTTTCTCCCTGAATCCCGAGATAACTGGGAAGGGGCTGAATGCTATGATATGGATCTAGTACATTACAAGGGTCCTTGCATAGCAAAATTTCTTTTCTTGCCCACACAGGCATTGAGGAGATTCTTTCTTGAACCTGGAGCCTTGTATGTCTAAAACTGGATTCTGAAAGGGCCAAACCATTCTGTCTACTATGTCTTGGCTCAGTTGCTGCAAAGAGCTCAGGTATATTAAATTTAGATTCTACACTCCCCCCTCCCCTGCCCCAGGTTTAGCTCAGGCAAGAGTCCTTCCATGCAAAATAAATCATCCATCCCCTTCTCTGCCCCAGAGCTCCCTGCAGAGGCTCCCACCATCAAAACCATCAAAGCCTGGGAGAGAAGTACTTGCCAAGTTCCAAATGCAAAAGGAAAACTCAGGACCCATTTCCCATAGAAACAACGGGAAAAGCAGAGGATAGCACATCAGCTCAATAGCAGACTCGGTTATTATTCTATTGCACTTCTGTGGGACAACTTGGAAGGCTGGTGCCAAATTCTACACCACCAGCTTAGGAGACAAACTTGCACAGCAGTAAACCAGCACCTGGGAACGGCCATGTGTGCGGCAGCAGAGAAGTGCTGATGCAGCATCTGTGGCTTGAGGACCTCCACCAGAAGTGAACTGACACTTCCCCATGTAGCTCTGGAATGAGGACACGCTCCATGTCTGTCTGTCTGTCTGTCTCTCATACTGAGGATTAAATCCGGGTCATTCTACCTCTGAACTACACTCCCAGTCTTCCTTATTTTTTATTTTAAAATGCTAAGTTGCTTATTTTTTTTATTTTAAAACACTAAGTTGCTGAAGCTGGCCTTGAACCTGCGATCCTCCTGTCTCAGCCTCTCAAATACTGGGATTACAGGTGTGCACCACCATGCCTGGCACCAGGTCTCTTTTATAAAGAGGCATTTGGCCCTCTACCTCCAATGTTACAAATTTATTATTAATTCACTTTTCCTCATGAGAGGCCTACCAACTAAAGAACAGGTAACTCTCTATTCATAGACGGGGCAGGTGAGGCAAGATAAAGAATATAATGCTGCGGTATTTAACAGTTTTTGTCAAATCTAGAGAAAAGGTATGCAGTCTCGATAAGTGGTTAGTGGACGATTTTATATCTCGGAATTTCTCTTACAAGGTGCTTGTGCTTTTCAGAGGGTATGTACTTACAGTACAACATGCCTGATTATAAGTGGTTAACAGATACTGGTTACTTTGTTTTTCATGATACCTAGGTCAGTGGCTTCTTAGTCACTTTTAGAGAGCCTTTCTAAGGAACATGTATGAAAACACGTATAAAAGAGCACTCCTTTCTGCATCCCCTTCCTAATCCTTCAAAGAGATCCGACTCTCTACTCCACTTTTATCTGCCTGGTGCACCACACACACAAAATCCAAACTTCTGACTCTATAATGAGAGGACTTTGATTCAAATGATCTTTCCTTCTTCCTTGGGCCCTCACAACTAAAGGCTAAACATTTATGTTTTCTTTACAGGGTGAGAAAAAACAAACACAAGGATGGCCCTTAAGCTTCCTACAGGAGACAGATCTGCAGGACTGAAATTTTAACCCCTGGGAAAAATACCAAATGTAGACACCTGAGATCTTTGGGACAAGTGAGCTGAAACACAGTGGATGGAATGGTCTGGCCTTTCAGAGTCCAGTTTCACAGGAAAAGAAGCTCAACAGCAGGGTGCGTGCATGCGTGCGTGCGTCTCGGGGGTTGGCTGTGAGGGGCCTGGGAAGGAAATGGAGTTTTGTTGCTGTTTCTTTCAAACTGTTCCCTTTCTCCACCCTAGAGACAAAGGATGAGTGGATGGTCCCTCTAGGGGGCACAGGATCCCCTGTGAGTTCGTCATCTTCAAGGGTGCTCAGCCTCCCAGAGGGAGGATGTGGTGGAAACACACAGTTCAGACCAGGCTCCAGAACTTTCCAAAAGGGACCCCGAGCAGGACCCATACTTAGTGCCCAGTATTATTTTTACTGGGGGGAGGGGGACTGGGGATTGAACCCAGGGGCATTCTACCTCCAACCTACAACCCCAGCCCTGTTTCTTTGTTTTGTTTTGTTTTTGAAACAAAGTCTCGCTAAGTTGCTGAGGCTGGCCTCTAACTTAGATCCACCTGTCTCAGCCTCCTAAGTACTGAGATTACAGGCGTGTGCTACCATGCCCAGCTTAGTGCCCAGTATTTTGACAAAGTTCCTATTAAAGTAATTCCAAACAATCTGGCTAACATTATTTCGGTTAGAAAAAAAACTATGAGAAGCCACCAAAGCTTACTTTGGGAACATCTCCATTCTCCGTTCCTACTTAAAAACATGCTCACACGCACAGACACATAGGCAGGAACACCACTCAATTTTTTAAAATGCCGGAGCCTTTTGCAAACACAAAGTCCCTGGATTACGAATCTTAGAGAGAATCTCATCTCAGTTGAACAGGGCAGAGGCAACTTAACTCCCCACCTCATGCATCCGCTGGAATCAGACCAGTTCATCTTTGGAGAGCTGCCTCTGAACCCTGGGCTTTGCAGGGAAAATAGATTCCTGGAGAAAGCTATCACCTTTGTGAAGACGCAGTGCTGACGGGCGTCCACAGGTGCATTGACAGGAAAGCCCCAGATGACAGGACTTGCTTCTGCACGCTGTTTGCACCATAGGTTTGTTCTAGCATTACTCCCTGTAATGCACAGGTTCAACACCGATCCTGGGCCCTGATCCTCAGCTGGGCCACTTACAGACTGGCTTGTTCACACTCTTTTTTTTTTTTTTTTTTGGCAGTACTGCGGATTGAACCCAGGGG
>PVJS01062479.1:0-10731 GCA_004027185.1 Glis glis | reverse complement strand
GAGAGAGAGAGAGAGAGGGACAGGGAGAGAGAGAGAGAGAGAGAGAGAGGGAGAGAGAGAGAGAGGAGAGATAAATCACGCGCGCCCGCGCATGCGCGATGAGGTTGGCCGCGAACTCGGATCCTCCGGTCTCCGCCTCCCAAAGTACTGGGATTACAAGCGTGCGCCACCACGCCCGGCCTCGTCTCCCATTTTTTAATGGACTATTTTTCCAGGGAAATAAAAACACTCCTGGGAGGATAAATGGTGAAGACATCTTCAGCTGACACCTTGATTATTAGTTAATGCCTTATCAAGAGGTGCGAATAGAAAAAATATGACGGGGCTGACGATTATACTTCATAGTTTTGCTGAAGGAACCCCTTTCTCAAAATTCCTGTCCCAGCAGCATTAACAATCATTAGTGGCCTACATGACAAAGTTCAGTGATCATATTTTTGAAATAAATCTTTCCCCAAGTGATCTGACAAATGTAAGTATACTTGCGTGGATAATAGGTAGGATATTTGAGATCATAATGAACTTTAGCCAAAGGTGGCTGACTCTCATTTAACTTATGGGGTTACACATTTTCCGACGTACAATTAGATCTGTTGGCTAGATGCCATGTGAAATGTTAGGAATTTTTCTTTCCTGTGAAATTGTAGAAAAATCACTGGTCTAAAAATCTGGGTAATGTTACATAGTTTTTTTTGTTGGGTGCTCTGGTTTAAAGATTTTCATTTTTTAAAACTCTATATTTGATTTTCATATATGTTAAATGTCAAGAAAAAGTTATTATTGGCCATAATAAATTTACTTAAATAGCTGGAGATGACCTATTAAAAAAGACCATGGAAGATTGTTTTTGGTATTTTAAAGTACATCTGAGCACCTGGCATTCTGGAAAAGTCTGAGGTGAGTCCAGCTTTTATCTTTTATCTAAATGGATGCTTAGAAGGCATAGAAAAATATTATCTTCCTTTTTAAATTGAGATCGCTTTGGGAACTTAAAAAGAAGCAGGAAAGTTATCTTTCTTTTTAGTCTATGAACAAAAAGGAAGAGTAAAGTGAAAAATAATTGAGTTACTTAGCTAACCCAATATTCTAAATGTTTTGTGTTTCTTTGGCTAAATAGTTCATCATTTTTAAAAAAAAAACTATATTTCACATCAAGACTGAATGACTTTAATATTTTAAATATATTTTTGTTTCATTACAGTAACTAGGTCTGATTTTATTTTTAGCATTATTCTTTTATCTCCACATTTTTTTTTTTGTGGTACCAGGGGTTCAACCCAGGGGCATTCTACCTCCGAGCTACACTCCCAGCCCTATTTTTTATTCTTTATTTTGAAACAGGGTTCACTAAGTTGCGGAGTGCCTCACTAAGTAGCTGAGGCTGGCCGCGAACCCGGATCCTCCGGTCTCAGCCTCCCAAGTCCTGGGATTACAAATGTGCGCCACTACACCCAGCTGTTTTATCTCCATTTCTGCGAAATGTTTCATGTTACACTGGTACTTAAATCTGGAAGAGAGAGAAAGTTCTCAAATGAAAAGAGGTATTTTTTGAGCTAGGTACACTATATATTTGTCAAGGAAAAACTGTTAGTGATTTTGCTGTTTGACTTTCTTCATTTTCTGTATTACTTAAATAAACACAGTAATTTTAGATTTGGAGCTGTTTGGACAGTTAGTGCTTCTGAGTAGCCTAAGACCACTCACTGCTCATCTTACTGCCCATCGTATGTTGTAGTTTTTTAATCCCACTGGAAGTTCCTGTACTATTTTGTAGCACCTACATTTCTTTACCTACCACTTTATCATTCTTTATCTGTGTTTGGCTTTTTTGGGTAATAGGAATAGATTAAATTTGCATTTTTCAGATTGTCCAGTTTGGAGAATGATCCCTTATGTGGAATACAAATAAAGTTGAGCTCTTTCTTCTGTGAGCTTTTGCACCATTCATTAGTCAGAGAACTAATTTTTGGTATAACACACACACACACACACACACCTTCTTAGTTTAAGGATTGAGTGTCATAAGATGAAATCATAAAACTGGAGTCCAATTTGGATTCATTGACATCCAGCAAAATACATTAACACACATGCACAAACTTTCTCCCAGATTTTCTTGGAATCATAGGCTCTGAAGTTAGTCATCTGGTCAAACTCTCATCCACTTCTCATTAAAGCAATGTGGAAGCCAGGCTTGGTGGCGCACACCTGTAATCCCAGTACTTGGGAGGCTGAGACAGGAGGATCACAGGTTCAAGGACAGCCTGCCTCAGCAAGTAGTGAGACTCTCATCAACCTAATGAAACCCTGTTTCAAAATAAAAATAATCCGTGTGTAGTGGCGCATACTTATAATCCCAGTTCTTGGGAGGCTGAGGCCAGAGGATCCTGGGTTCATGGCCAGCCTCAGCTACTTAGTGAGGCCCTCCACAACTTAGTGAGACCCTGATTCAAAATAAAGAATAAAAAATAGGGCTGGGGGTGTAGCGTGGAGGTAGAATGCCCCTGGGTTCAGTCCCCAGTACCACCAAAAAAAAAAAAAAAAAAAAGCATACTGTGTCGAGATTTTCCATTTCCCCTGCTTGTTATTGAACCCAAAGCAGACTGAGTTCTCTAGGATAATTTAGTCACAGGTCAGAACTTTGGTAAAGTCTGACAATAGAACAATTTAACAAATATATATTGCGTGCTCACTACACACAAGGCTCAGTGCAACTTTGCTCTACACTCAGGCATCATCTGCTTCACTTTTATTACAACCAAATTTCCTTGCAGGAATATAGTCTAGGATTTAAAATGTAGTGTGGTAGTTCCTTCGTGCACAGGCATTCCCAGAGAGATCCTTTTTTTTTATACTTTCTGACCAGACTAACATAATCTGCTCAGTGTCTTGCTATGAATCCCTGTCAGAAAGTGGCCCAGGTTTGGGCAGAGTTCAGGTGGGCAGTGGGCCAAACTCTAATGATTTTACTAAACCATTTAAACCCAAACACACTCTTCTTGTTTCAAAACCTCTGTGGGCTCATGGTGCTGCCCAAGGACGTGGTTGTTCCTGACTGTTCTCTCTGTGTGCCCTCTTCGCCTGGCATGGATCGCCTGTGTGCTGGAAGGGAGTGAGAGTGGAGTTGCTGCTGGCATTAACCCCCTGCATTTGGGTACTGTGACAAGGCAAACCAAGGCAATTTTTTGAATACTTCGTGGAAAAGTTGAGGCTGGGTATCAAGGGTCCAGGAATTTGTCTCAATTTACTGTGCCAGTGAGTAGATATGACATTTTTTTCATGACTCATTCAACAAGCCTTCACTGAGCAGTATAATATGCTGGGTTTTCTGCCCAGTGCTTGGAGTCAGACGTGAACAAAATATGGCTTGTGACTTCGGGAAGGTTACATTCTAGCTCCCTGTATTAGTCAAGGTCCAGTCAGGAAAAAGAAGCCCCATCAGGTATCTTAACAGAGAGAATTCATACTGGGAGTTGGTCAGATGGGTGATGGACAACGGAAAAGGCCAAGAGAGCATTGGGGTCACAGAGAGATGGACTTTGAGAAGCAGTTCAGCCTCCAGGAACAAAGGGAAGAACAGGGTTAGGGGAAGCGAGACTCTGAGGACGGGCAGGAGAAAAAGGGTGTCCAGCTCCAGAAGAGAGAGCGTGACTGTATCTACCCTCTGTCTTTTTGTTCTTCCTGGGACTTCACCCAACTGGCTGGTGTCTGCCTACAAAGGGCAGATCTTCCCTAGTCAATCAACTAACTCATAAGCCAATCTCCTCTAGAAGCGCCCTCATAGACAAACCCAGAAATAATGCTTTACCAGCTATCTAGATATCCCTTAACCCAGGAAAGCTGACACCTAATGTTAACCATCACAGTAGGAATAGTCTCTTTGTTCACCAAGATATTCCCAGAATCTAGATCAGTAGATGCTCTCAGAATATTTGTTGAATGATTTGAAGAATGAGGATATGCTTGGTTGAAGAAAAATAAGGGGGTTCTTTTTGGCAAAAGGCTAATATAAGGTGTTACAGCTTGGATCTGGACTGTCCCCTCAAGTCTCATGTGTTCAAAGGCTTGGTCACCAGCCTCTTTTGCTATTGGGAGGCAGTAGACACTTTAAGAAGTAAAACCTACTGGAGGGATCCTGGGTCATTGAGGGGATCATGGGTTGAAGCCTCAGAAACCATTGTGAGTCAAAAGAAATCTTTCCTCCTCTAAGTTGATTTATCTCTGGTATGTTGTTGCAGCAATAGAAATCTGACTAACACATAATAAGGGCTGTATGATGTTTGTTTTAGAAGTAGGGATCTCTAGCCCATATAGAAAGAGGAGCTGCAGGAAGAAAATGAAGGAGCTATCTTACAAACAGATGGGTTTCGTTAGTGTGATCAGGTGAGAAGACTTGTCTTAGGGAGGCGAGAGGACCTTTGCAAGTCTCTTCACTTGGGTGATTGGAAGCTTGGATGACATATATAGACAGGACTCTGGGCCAGTGCAGCAGTGGTGTCTCAAGAACTGTGAGTGTATGTTGGAGAGGATGTGGAGAGAGAGGTTTGCACTCTCTCCATATATATTTGTAAACGAAGTACCATGTTCCATTTTCCAGAAATGGCACATAAATTCCTCTGATATTCTTTGGGCTGTACTTCTCCAGTACCAAAGTTCTACATGCCTTTCAGGAGAAAAAATGGATTAAAAATAAATAAGATACAACCTTGAAAATATTACAGAAAATACTTCAAAAGTAAATACAGTGAAGATACTCATCTAGTTCAATAGTACGTGTTCACTCTGAGAAAGAAAAGTAAAATCCTAGACTGTGACACTAAATAACATACAATCCATAAATTATTAATCTCACAAACATATGGGAATCGAATCAGTTTCTCTGACTCAGTCTCAAACTCTTTCTGTTTAGTTCTTAATATTCTTCACAGACCTTTGATTCTGCTTCTGTTTTTATTACAAAATATTAACAGAAGTACACAAAGGTGGATAGTTATACAATATATTGACAGTTCAATGCTCCTTTTGTTCTTTTGGAAGCTGGAGGGACTTGTATTAGATACATTTAGGAAACTTTCCTTTACAAATATTTAAGGAATCTTAACTTGCGTGGAACTAGGGTTGCCAGACTTTGGCAAATAAAAATGCAGAATTCCTACTTCAATCTGAGTTTCAGGTAAGTAGTTAGTAATATCTTACTCTGTGTTCCATGCAATATTTGGGACAAACTTATACTAGAAAATATTGTGAAATTAAAATTTAACTGACTGTCCTGTATTTTGTCTGGCAACTCTATATGCAGGAAATTTTTCTGGGCGGTGAGTATTTGCAATGTGGAGGAAATCTCTCTTAGGACAAAAATATAGAGGAATTAGCCGGGCGTGGTGGCGCACGCTTGTAATCCCAGTACTTTGGGAGGCGGAGACCGGAGGATCTAGGTTCGCGGCCAACCTCAGCGTGCATGCGTGCATGTGTGATCTATCTCTCTCTTTCTCTCTCTCCTCTCTCTCTCTCTCTCTCTCTCTCTCTCTCTCTCTACCTAGTGAGGCCCTCTGCAACTTCATGAGACCTGGTTTCAAAAATAAAGTATAAAAAAATAGGGCCGGGGGTGTAGCACGGAGGTAGAACACCCCTGCGTTCAATCCCCGGTACCGCAAAAAAAAATATATAGAGAGAGGAATTAGAAACAACCTACTATAGTTCTATCATGTCTATTCAAGATAAATATCATTAATCTGTACTGTGTTGTTTGATTTTAAAAGTTTTTAAAAGAATGCTAAAAGTAAAGGAAGTGATTTCTCATTAACTAATCAGGATACTTTTTTTTTTTTGCAGTACTGGGGATTAAACCAGGGGCATTTCATCTCTGAGCCACGCCCCCAGCCCTATTTTTTATTCTTTATTTTGAAACAGGGTCTCGCTAAGTTGCGGAGGGCCTCACTAAGTAGCTGAGGCTGGTCACGAACCCAGATCCTCCTGTCTCAGCCTCCCAAGTACTGGGATTACAAGCGTGCGCCACCACACCCCGCTTCAGGATACTTTTATAGATATATAAAATCTCCCTTTAAGGCTAGAGTTATTGTTTTTATAGGAAAAGTTTTGCCTCAAAATTCATAACTCATAGCTAATTCCTTCTTAGGAAATGTGTGGGTTTGTGTTTGTGTGTGTGTGTTGCTGTGGATCAAACCCAGGGCCTTTTACATGCTAGACAAGTGATTTACCACTGAGCCACATCACCGGCTTGAAAATATGTTTCCTATCATTAAAACTTAGACCCAAAAATTCACTCTATTACTTGCCTAGTAGTGAGATTTCCAAGTTATTTTAGTTACTGAACCATGGAGTGAAATTTTTATTGGAAAAGAAAGGCTTGTTTTATTAGTTGTGTTGGAACTTATTAAGTGAAGCTTTCTCTGGCAGGAATATCTCTACTTACTTTAGATTTTGTTGGGAAGAAAACAAAGTGCTCGTGCATCAATCGGAAATGTGGGACTGCCCACTGCTTTTGCAGAAAGACAAACAGGATTCAAGTTTAAAATTATTTGTCCTTAGAAACACACTCATCCAAACTTTCAGCTAATGACTATCATGCCAATTTGCCCTGTAGTGTTTCTCTTTTACACATGGAATTTCCATTCATTTAGATCTTAAAGAAGTCTGAAGCAGAAATATCTGATTATTATGTAATGTGTACCTGTGAAAATCACGTTTCACTCTTAATTCAACAGGAGAAAAGAGTTGAATAAGGTACTTTTTATTTATACATCCATTTACTTCAAGAGGGTTTAATCCATGTTAAAATATTTTTATGGGATATACAAATTTATAAAATTTGACCAAAATACTGGAGGGGAATCAGAAATTATTGTTTAATAGATATGGAGTTTCATTTTCAGAAGATGAAAAATTTCCACAGATGGAAAGTACTGATGGTTGCACACATTGCAAATGTAATTGCTGCCACTGAAGCGTAGGCTTAAAATGGTGCTATGGTTTGGCTCTTGAATGTCCCCCAAAGACTCATGTGTTAAAGGCACCCAGCTGGAGGTGGTGGAACTTTTAGGAGGTGAGGCCTAGTGGAAGGAAGTTAGGTCATTGGGGGTGTGTCATTGGAAGGGGATATTGGGATTCCAATTTCTTCCTCTCTCTCTCCTTGTTTCCTAGACACCAAGAAGTAGACAGATTTCTTCTACCATATGTTTCCCACTGTAATGTACTGTCTAATCACAGGTCCAGAGACAATAAAATGGGTCCAAGTGACCTTGGACTGAAACTTCTGAAGCCAATGCCAAAATAAGCCTTTTCTCCCTAATTATAAGTTGTGCATCTCAGGTATTTTTCACAGCGATGAAAAGCTAACACAAATGGTAAATTTCATGTCATATATAACTTACCACAATAAAAAAAAGACCAATGTGCCAAAAGTCATGTTTTAAAACATTTCAATTAAGCCAGATGTAGTGGTGCATGCTTAAAATCCCAGTACTTGGGAGGCTGAGACAGGAGGATCACAGGTTTGAGACCAGCCTCAGCAACGTGGTGAGACTTTCAGCATACATAACATACATACATACATACATACATACATAAAATATTTCAATTAAATTGAAATATTTTGGGAACAGCCCTCCTTTAGGAAGGAAACAGCACCCCAAATTCAGTAACGTTCATCTTTCACTTATTTATTTATTTTTTATTTATTGTTTTTGTAGTACTGGGGATTGAACACAGGACCATGCTACCTCTTAACTATATCCCCAGTCCCATTTTATTTTTTGTGGTACTGGGGATGGAATCCAGGGGCCTTCTACCTCCAGGCTACACCCCCAGACCTATTTTTTTTTTTTTTGGAAACGGGGGCTCACTAAGTTGCTGAGAGCCTCACTGTTCTGACAATTGTACCATTATCTAGATGTGGATAAACTCCAAAGACCAGGAAGGGTGGAGGAGGCTGAGGACTAAATGCACTGCTTGGGATTTCACAGCAACTTGCCGGGGCATTTCACTTTTTCCATATCAAAAGATCAGTTAACTGGGAAGATAAGGACTCAGACAGAGAAGTTCTATTATGTTCTGGTCCTATATCTGGGAATATTGAACTGTTTGGCCGTCAGTAAACCACCATGCGTAGCTAAATATTTCAACTCTTCTGTTGAAGTACAAGGCTTCCAAAGTCTCCTTATAGTTCTATACTCTGATTGCATGATTTTCTCCATCCACGTCATTTTAGCACTAAATTCATCAAATCTCTTGGTATTCATGAAGGGACTGGAATGGAAAACTAGAAAGATGAGAAAAAAACTATCACCTCTTAGATAATTCTTTCTTTCTCCATCTTTCTCTCTTCTTCATCCCTACTTCCTTCTCCTCCCTTCTCTTCCATCTCCTTTTTTCAACCAGCTTTGGACATCGTGCTCATACCTAACCCAATCCTAGATTTGCATGACATTTCTAGTTAAGCATGTAAAGAGAGACTAATCTGAACTCTGTCTGTGAACTCCAAATCAATACATAAGAGATGCCCTAGCCCTTTGTGATTAAGTATTCACACCTGGTCCAGTTTGCTGTGAGAACTAGCATGTGTCATTTGGCTCAGTGCCCACTCACTAGGGGCTCTGGGAGCAGATTGCCTTAAACAAGGATGTGATCTGGGTACACTCCTTAAGATTATTTTGGTCATAAGCAGCAGAAACTTCTCTGGCAAGGAAAAATTGTGTTAGAAATATATCTCTTGTAATCAAAGGAAACAGGGAAAGTCCTGTGTCCTTGGCAAAGGTTATTAATAGATATTTTCTTTTGCTCATTTCCATTTGTGTGACTCAGCTCAACCTTCTTTCTGTGTTTCCCTATGACACATTGATTGATTGATTGATTGATTGATTTTTTGTAGTACTGGGGATTGAACCCAGGGCCCTTCTACCTCCGAGCTATACCCCCAGCCCTATTTTTTTATTCTTTATTTTGAAACAGGGTCTCACTAAGTTGCGGAGGGCCTCACTAAGTAGCTGAGGCTGGCCACAAACCCGGATCTTCCGGTCTCAGCTTCCCAAGTACTGGGATTACAAGCGTGCGCCACCATGCCTGGCCTCCTATAACACGTTTAAAATTCCTCATGAAGTGACCGGGTGCCCATTCCTCCTTTTCTTCTACCATAATCCTATCTCCCTATATTGCAACATATCCTGTTGCTGGCAAAAAGGGGAAGAAAATGAAGGAAAATAACTATTATACTATTTCTTTTTAAAAAGAAAAATAGGTGCTTGGGATGCAAACGTATATTAAACACTAGCAGCAAGCAAGAAAATAGCAATAGATGCAACAGTTGTCATTACTGTAGCTGATAATGAAGTCTTCTCTCTCTTGGCTTATTCCATGGTCTCTGTGGGTATGGTTGGCATTTCAGTTGGGGTGATATGCCAAATGGGGCAACCTGAAAGGTATGACCTTGGTGCTCCTGCCTTTATAGGGTTGTGGTTGTCATCCATGGCCTTCACAATTGGTTTGAGAAAGCATCCACAGGGTGAAACACATTCTACCCATGGCCTTTTCAGGTTAGTATTTTTCTTTGATAACCAGGGCAATCACCCTAGTCGACTCCAGTACTCTTTTCTTTGTCTATTCCACCGGGAGACCCCACCGATTCTGTTGTATGGAGTCTGAAGCCCAAATTTCTTAGCAGGCCTCATGATGCGGCCTTGTCTCCTGTCATTGTGCTTGTTCTTTGCCTTCATGGTGTCTGACCTTGCTAAATTGACTGACTCTCTTTCCCACTCCTGTTCAAGGCCAGCTTTCATTCCCTAATATCCTTCTGCTCTGCATGCCCTTCCCCAACTTGCCTGCCCTTTAACCCTAATCTAACCTCTATTTTAGTCTTGACTAAAGTCCTTAGTCCTAAAAGACCTCTTTGCACCTCACCAGCTCTCTGTACCTCACCATTCCCTACAGCGCTGCCATAATTCCTCCCACACTTGATGGTTCCATCATAAACCTGTACCCCTGTACTAGACTAAGATTACCCAGGGACAGGCCACTATCTGATGTATTCTATGCACATTTCATTGCCCTGAGTTTAAGTTCCAAGAGTGTTTTAGTCAGCTTTTCCATTGTGACCAAACTACCTGACAAGCACAACTTAAGAGAAGAAAATTTCATTTGGTTCACAGTTTTAGAAATACAGTCCATAGTCACCCAACTCCAAAGCAGACATTATGGCAGCACTGGGTGGCCCAGGAAAGCTGAGAGCTCAACTCAATGGCCTTCGGAAGCAAAGAGGGAGAGAGATGGAAGCCACCAGGGACAGATATAGTCCTCAAGGTCCCCCCCACCACCCAAAGACCTACTGTTACAGGAGCCTATGGTCCACGGAGAACAAGAAACAGAGGCCAGGGTAGGATAAAGCAGGTCTCTTTACTCACCAGTGAGGCTCAGAGATCAAAACTCTGGGTCTGAGCCCTGAGCTCAGAACATGCAAGTTCTTTTATACATTTGTTAACTTAATTTTCAGAAGGGAGGGTGCGTGTGAGATTTGTTTTGCCTAGCGTCAGCAGGGTGCAGAAGCACAGCAGCAATTAGTCTAAGTTGTTTCTCTTCTCTAGCAGTTACATGCCTTATCTTGGGGCTGCTGGGGAGACCATCCTTTATTCAGTTCAAAGGGGGCCTGTGAAGGCTTTATTCCTCTATTTTGTCCCTAGGCTTCTAGCCAAGAGTCATCTTTTTTTTTTTTTTTTTTGCGGT